>JANHZT010000113.1:0-16981 GCA_032468215.1 Stegonotus admiraltiensis
GGTTAAAAGAGGGCAAAGAAGTGACATTGACTTGGCCATGCCCACCTGACCAACAAGCCACGCCCACCCAGTCACTTACCACCAAGCCCCGCCCACTAATTAAGCCCCGCCCACAGAACCGGTAGCAAAAAATTTTAGATTTCACCCCTGGATCTAGGTGTCCTAGTGTACCACCACATAAGTGTGAGCCAGCACTGTGCCGCAGCTGCCAGAAAAGTCAATGCAGTCCTAGGCTGCATCAACAGAGAGATAGCATCAGGAACATGAGAAGTGATAGAAGTAAGGCCACACTTGGAATATTGCATCCAGTTCTGGTCACCATAATACAAAGATGCTGAGACCCCAGAAAGAGTGCAGAGAAGAGCAACAAAGGTGATAAGGGGGTCTGGAGGCTAAACTGAATGATGAAAGGCTAAGGCAGTTAGATATGTTTAGCCTAACAAAGAAAAGGCTTAGGGGTGACATGATAGCTGTCTTCCAATATTTGAAAGGCTGTCACAGAGAAGAGGGGGTTGATTTATTCTCAAAAGCATCTGAGGGCAGGACAAGAAGCAGTGGTTGGAAGTTAGAGATACAACTTGTAACTAAGGAGAAACTTCCTGACAGTGAGAACAATTAGTTAATGGAACAGTGTAACTTCTGGAGTTGTGGATGCTCTTTCACCTGTGGTTTCAAGAAAAGATTGGATAACAATTTGGGATGGACTAAAGATTCTTGCCTAGGGCAGGGGGCTGGACTAGAAGACCTCTGAGGTCCCTGCCAGTCCTATGAGTCTACAAAAAACTAATCCAATCCAATCCAATCTATTCCAATCCAGTATAATCCAAGGCTTCGGTCCAGTATAAAGCTCATCATGTTACACCATAATATAGTTTATTTGCTTGTGCATATCTTGTGACATAACAGAGGAATTGTGTTTTACATGACCCAGCCATTGTTTAGTTGATGGTGAACTATACAGAGTTTGAAAGCAAAATGCTGGAGTGAGAAAGGAAAATATTTCCACAGCAATATATATGGCTTGAAGCAAGGCTTCCATCATTCATACTGCTCTGTATAAATGATGTTATTAAATAGCCTGGGGTTTGTAAAATTATATAAGGTAAATCACGGTCAACATTCATTCATGTTATCATAAATACATAACCAAAGATATATTCAGATTGATGGGGAAAGAACCATTTTTTTAAAAAAAGGCAAATTGTGTGAAAGCAAATTTTTCTTCTTTTTATTTTCCTCAAAGAAAGCCTTTGCAGGAAGATACAGGAAAAAAAATTGTACAGAAATGATCATGGAATGATGACTCCTGTGTCTGGGAGAATGTAAACATATCTCACTACAGAGCTGTGAAATCTGAAATATGAGAAGCAGATTCAGCAAACGTAGGCTTCCTATGGATGTTTTGTTTCTCAAATGTAGCAGATGTGAGAATCGCTTCTCGATGCTAAACATATGGTGTAATTTTGTATTGTACAAATTGCTGACCTGGGTTTTGTCTACAGTTAAGTTGGCATGCTTTTAGAGTTAGTCTCAGGATATAGATCTTCCTAACATACATGTGGCAGTAGTTCAATACAGTGCTATATTTTAACAATAGTCTCTTTGAACTATATGTGACTTGTGTATATGCCAGCTTTTCCCAAACTAAGGAAAGATGATGTAGCTCATTACTAGAACTGAATTCTGGCTTCAGATTGGCATTAATCTTTTTTTGCAGGCCTCTGAGAATTAACTGAATTGTATAATATTGAACTACGGACAGGAGGGACCAAGTATTATCTGGTAGGGTCTCAGGAAGAGGGTCTTTCTGCCATAAAGCCTGCCCTTTGGAACCTCATTCCCCCCCAGAAATTAGAATGGCCCCGACCCCATTGGCTTTTTGTAAGGCCTGTAAAGGCATGGTTTCACCACTGGGCCTGAGGATCTGAATGTGTGGCAAAGCCTGTGCAATGGCTGTGTTGGTTTATCATTAGTAATTTTGTTTTTTTTAACCTGTAATTTTTTGGCTGCTGATTACATGTCTGTTCTTGTTTTTATTATTTAACTTCCCCCCCCATGCTGATAGCTACCCAAAATAATAAATTTGAGGTAGGGGGCTATAGAAATTGAGACAATAATAATCAAATAAACAGATAAATTAATTTACATTCATGTATCTAGCAATGAATGGACCGTTGGTGGAATTTCTCCAAATATTTGCAAAGTCTTTGTGATACTGTTTTTCCGGATCTTGCAAAAGCCACAAGTACTGGGAGGACTGAGGCTGAGAAACATGAACCTGCTTTATCTCTAAGCATTAGCACAGCTAATTAATTCCCCTTCAAAGCCCCCCTTCTAAAGTGATTAATCCCCTATCAAGCTCTGTCTCCAGCCATTCAAGAGGCCTAAGTCTGCCAAGGTATTTACGGCCCCCTAGCCAGCAAGCAGACGGCAAGGCAGCTTGTTATCGGGATAGGATGGAAGTGGTTCCAAGACAAATGGCCGCCTATCTCCCAAGTGGCCTTGCAAAACCCAACAAAGTGTTGTGCTGTGCTGGCCACCTACTTTCCTCATCCTCCTCTCTCTCCTAACGTTTCACAGATGTGACCCGAGCCTTCCCCCTTCATAGTTTAACACTAAGCAGCACCTCTACAGTCCTGTGAAAGATGGGAGCCAAAGCACTTTACTTTTGAGCCTGCCAAAAGCCACACGGGGACAAGACCCTTTCAAGCTGTTTTATGTACTAAAAGGCCTGTTAATGGTGTTGGGGAAATAATAGGACCGGGAAGGGGATGAATCTAGAAAGATGGAGTGGAACAGGGTCAGAGGAAAAGTGAGTCTGGTGCATTTGTCAGTGGAGAAGGGCATCATTCAAAATCTGTACTTTCAAAACTTGGAAATGGTAGAACACGCAACAAAAAAGAAAAATCCATGAAGCAATGCCAGGATCCACATATATGAGTTGCTGAGGTAGCAAACTCATTTGCCGGTTTAGAAAATAAATTATTCCCCAGACTGGAGGGATATAATAATCTGGCCACTAGCCAAGATAGCAGGTAAATTTCTTTCCTTTTTCCTCTGTCTTCAAACTGTTTAAACTTTGGGCTGCTATGCCAATCAATTCCAGTAGGGGGCACTGTGGTGCCAGGCTCAATAGCACTGCAGGAACAAACCCTAATGAAGTAATATGAGAAAGTTTTGGACTCTTTTAGTGAGGTGAAGACAGAGGAACCAGACTGTGTGTGGTATATATTGACCTCTTGAACTATGGATATGGAGAGGAGACTGTCAGCTCCGCTGGAGCTCACACAATTTTCAAAAAGGCATATTGGCCTTTTCAGTAGATTTCTTTAGTACCAACATTTTATGTGTTCAGATCAGGATCTCCCATGATTTTTCTTATCAAAGGCCGCACACTCAGCCTCTTCATACCAAGAATCTTATCTGTACTAACATTTTGCTATTCCTACACTGATCATTAGGGTGTTCCCTGGAAGTATGATTTTTTTTTTCTGGAATCAATCCTTATGGAACATAGTAATATGAACAGAATCAGTCAGAATTACTGCTTTTCATTTTTCTAACCACCCATATTTTTCCTGCACTACTGAATATTTGAGGATACAGACACAGTATTATTTTAACATTTCAGGAATATAGCTGCAGATTATTTTTCATATTTTAACTAAAGGGATTTAACTGACCCTCTGTGGGATATATACTGTGATTCCTGAGTCACCTTTTCTTTTAGTGATGTTATACAATTGTAGTATCTCTTCAAAGATTAGATAAATCTAACATTTGCATTTCTGATTCAGATTGATGTTGTAAGCAGATGTGCTGAAAAATGACTCCATTGTCATTCAACATTGGTTTCCTATTTGGAGATGATGGACAAAATAGTTCAGTAACATTTGGAAGACATAGGTTGATTACCTCTGTATAAAGGAATGTGGTGTGATGTTAGCTTCATTATTTAAAAATATATCAATTATGTTTGTTAGCTGATTTCTGTTTGATCTTTTTATCTCTTTTGAAAGTATTTTATTTTTTATTATTATACCATCTAATAGAGATGATATCTAACATTGAAAAACAGAGATAGAGAAAACTATATGGGATGTAATGCAACGGAAAGACTTAATTTGACTCATTTTTATATGGAAGGCATTCCAAGACCAATTTCATCCATATGTTTTGTAGAGCATGACAAACAAAAATAGGATTCACTCATAGTTCTAAATCAGAATCTTTAAAACCACATCACAACTTAATGCAATGAATGGTCGTAGTTATTGAAAGGTCTTGCTTTAGTCTTTGGCAGTATATTCACAAAATTTCAAGAATAGCCATAACAGGACTGCTGTGAAAATAAATGTTCTGGGAGTAAGTCATATCTGAAACTCATTTTTGTAATTTATTACATACTCTGATATGATGTAATAGAAATGAAAGAACCAATATCTTATCGACTCAGATTTAGAGATTCTTTAAAAGAGAAAGGCTACCACAATATTTGGTATAATAAAAGAGAGATTAAAATCAAGTTTATATTCAAGATATAGAGAGGTATAATGAATTCCCATTAAATATCCAAGCAACAGGCTGTCATAAAATGGACATTGTCTAAACTGACAATTTGCAGATTTTTTTCTTAGAAGGAGTGCATCATGTAATCCTAGTATTGCTGGGAATCTATACCTAATTTAAGTAGATTAGTTCTCTTTTTTTAGATGACATAGGGAGCTGTGATTTATTTAAAATAGGAAGGAAAAATTTCCATTCATTTTCTTATGGTTGAAAGTAATATAGCAAAGCCTATTTATTGCTGTATATTCATGTTTTGGGAAAAAAGCAGATAAGGGATGAAAAGAACAAGAATTTCAGAAGCTTTACATCAGGGCTCAGCAACCTATGGCCCAAAGGCTGGATCTGTATTGCTACCTTAAATCAGGGATGTCAAACTCACATTGTCACGTGGCATATTGAGACTTTCCCCCCTTCACTAAACCGGTCATGGGTGCGGCCAGCGCCTGACGCATCTGGCCCGTGGCCAGGGGTTTGACAGTCCTGCTCTAAATCATCTGGCTCATAGTTTCAAAAAGAAATAGCATATCTACATGATCCATGGTAGTCCTAAAAAAGAATTCAAGTTTGTAATTCTGTCTCAGGCCTGATATAGACCTGTATTATTTTAATAAATTGTAATGATTTGGATCATACACTATAAATATATGTATGTATTTTATAACATATTACTCAGATCTCTTCCTTCTTCCTTGTGGTTCTCTTCCTTCCCAATCTTGTGGTTGGGAAAGATGCATTTCTGTTGTGGATCATGTCCTCATCTTCCTGTTGGGCACACCTCCCTTTTTTCCCCTAAGAAGAATCTCAATGGTTTCTCCCCCAAAGTCCTTCCAAGTGCCAGTGTATTCACCAGAGAGAGAGAGAGAGAGAGGGAGGGAGGGAGGGAGGGAGGGAGGGAGGCCCATCATCTACTCACAGACATGGCCTCTATTTCCTATGCAGAAGAAGGTTGCAATCCCTGCTTTGTATAGATCACATTAGCAAGATCTCTATGTACAGGTATAGTAGCATAGATTTATTGAAGTATAAGACTATCAGAAATGGAAAAGGGTGGGATAACAGCCAGAAAGAAGGATAACAAACTCTAATATTATGCAAGTACCACTCTGGTTTTGACATGGATTGGCACCTGGGAATCCTCAGATCATCCATTTCAAAGAAATCCTACTTTTCTAGCGCCTGAGTTTCACACAGAGATATGTAGAGTTACTTTCATATCTGGGATCTGGAGGAATGTGAGAAACTTTTGTCATCAGTAGCTCTTATCCTGTATATCAACCAGACGACAGAATGGCTCCACCATGACTGATCTTTAGAAATGCTTTAAAAACAAACCTGTTCAGAAGGGCATTAATTCAAAACCAATTATCAATATACCTATTATTTTCTGTTATAGTAATTTATGATCTGGTTTCTGTATTTATTATTAATATATTTATTTTGGTTTATTGTAGATGTGGGTCCATTTAGAAATTGATGATATATTAAGTAATATACTATAATGTGAAGCTTAGATTCAAACCAATGGCAGAGAAGCTTAGATGTCTTTAATTAGTTTAGATTTAGCATATGAGAAGTGGAAAATTATCCAAGTTAGTCGAGAAGTGGAAGCAAGAAGTGGAAAATTATCCAAGTTAGTCAATGATCTTTGTAGATTAGAATATTCCTTTTTTTTAATTAGATAATAAGCAGATTATTTGATGGGGTAAAGTATTTGCCAGACTGATCCATTCTGGCAATACAGATTTTTACTTTATTTTGGGATAGGCTATTCAGAACAGTCTTTTAATCATAATGGAACTCCTAATTACTGTTTTTCTTAAGTCAAAACCAATAATCAAATCAAGACATGAGGTGGCTATAACATTTGTAAAAGATAAATATTTTAACTTGATTTAAGAAATACCAAAAATACAAAAAGCACTCTATTATTATTGGTGCTGAAATAGCCATTACTGTGAAAGCAAAGATTATCTAAAACCAAAAAAAGCAGAAGAATCATAATGCTAAATCAAAGCAAGTCATTGTTTCTTTGATCATCTGATGAATCTTCTAACGAAGGGTACAAATTTGAAAAATTTACCTCAGTTTGGAAACTAACAGTAATGTTTAAAAGAGGCCCAATTTCATTTGATATAATGAATGAGGCAAAATACTATTTCCATTTTATTCTGATTAATCAATAGGATTTGAAGAACTGTAAAGATGATATATTAATCCAAGGGCTTTTCAGGTAGATGCTACGTACTGCCTAGCATGTTCCAAAGATGTTTCTATAGCAACTGCCTTTGTTGTCTCTTTTAAAATCCTGCAGAAGCATATAACCAAGAAGAAAGGTTCCATGTAATTTAAGGGTCCTCAGAACTTATGACTGAAATCTTAGTGATTACTTGGAAAACTTTTTGTTCTGAATACCTTTTAAAATAATATACTTGGACTTGAATGGAAGAATTAATAGACTAGAATCTGTACTATTTTATTAGCACAGACTGCTCCAAGACTAAAAATCTTACGTCTTTTAATGATGTTATGTTTTCCCCTCTGAATTAGATAAACAGTCACAAAATTGTAACTCAGGGTTCATAGTTTTAAAATCATGAACCTTAAAAGGCTTGCAAAATATGCACAACTAGATTGTATTCATTATCTAAAAATGTACATGATAGGATGAGATAAAGCTCAGAGCTAAGCTCCAAATTGAATACGCTTTAGCAAGAAATATTGGGAAATATTCTACCTTTGCCATACAGTAGTTACAACTGTCATGTAAATGGGGGAAATATGGTTTTAGTCAGCTGTCCATCTTGACAATGAAAGCATGCAGTGCTTTTTGGGCTCCTTTCTCTTTTTTGATATTAACACTAGAAGCTGGAAAGGGATATTTTGCTAGCTGGTGAAGTTCAATACTTATCCATCAAGTCCCTTCTCCATAAGTGCTACATCTCAGGACTGCATTTCCAGTCCTGCTGCAGTTCATGCTGTGAGTACAAGGATAGGTACTGACTATGATTTATCACTTCTCAAGGACAAGCACAATTTGTCCCTTTGGAATAATTTAGAGAAAAGTTCACAGTAGATCTTCATAGATTAAAAAAGTTATTAGATGAATGCTTTCCTATCATGGCAGTTAGGAGGCTAAAGTATTTATCCAAGAACTTCTCTTGGAAGCATTTCTATAGATTGGTACTAGTTTATTTAGTTGTCCATGGTGATATGCACAATGAATATAAAATAGATTTAGGTAGCCTGCTTTTTTAGCAAAGAAATATCATAGACAGTGAGATTTTTGCTGTTATATGAAGTGACTTTTAAGAATGTGATTTTTAAATTAAGCTTTTCATTTCACTACTGATAATCAAATGTAAAAATAAATTCAGGTATGTTTTGAAAGGCATAAATAATTATAATTATATATTATTTATCAGACTTATATACCCATCTCACAAATGTGACTCTGGGTGGCATACAATAAGACAGCTAATTAAAATAAAGCAGTTAAGCACAAATATAAATAAGAGTGAGTGGCATGGAGAACATCCTACATCCAATGTTAAAAATCTTGTGGGCTCCCCTTTTCCTAGGATCACCAAGAACCATGTTTTCAGGGATTTTCTAAATGCTAATAGGTCAGGGCTAATCTTTTCTGTGGGAGAATGATGTTAATAATGCATCATATTAAACACTATTAAATGGATAGTATGGATTGCCCTTCCAGTTAAATCTGTACAAAGTGCATAAGCTTTGGGAAAACTATACTACAGTTGTATAATATTGTTACTATATTTGATACTATAATGATATCTATAGAGCTGTGGTGGTGCAGTGGTTAGAATGCAGAACTGCCAACAGTTTGATCCTGACTACCTCAAGGTTGACTCAGCCTTCCATCCTTCTGAGGTTGGTAAAATGTAAACTGCTTAGAGAGGGCTGTAAAGCACTATGAAATGGTAATATAAGTCTAAGTGCTATTGCTATGCTAAATATATAGGGAAAGATACAAGCATTATAAAATCTAAATGGAACTTTACATATGAACGCTAAAGAAATAAACTAATGTAGTTCTGTTGAGATTCTAACATCTGGGAAGTGAAGACCAATAGAAGACACAAATGTCTATGAACTTAGCCAATTTTATATGCATCATAAATGTGTGTTAGTATAATTTTGCTATTCTCTTAATTGTAATAACTTCAGAGTCAGGTGTTCTTGTTTTTATGATACTGATACTACCTTTTGGGACCGTCAAATTTTACTAAATGATGACTTACTTGCTTTCCTGCCAGGCACCACACCAGAACATAAACTTTGAAATACATCCAAAGCAGCAGTGTTATGGAAGAGTGGATTTGAAGTGGATCAGCTCTCTGTTGTTTCAAGCGCTTCCCAGTTTAACATTAGTTTTTAAAATAATCCCCATAACTAAACTTACAGTAGATGTTTCAGGCCAGAGACCAGGCAGACATGAGGGTAAAATACGAATTTGGTGACAGACTAGACAAAAAGCAGAAGATGAGAGGGAGGTAGATGGTTTCTGACAGATGGTCCATCAAAAAGGCAGTGGTTGGTTGAGTAAAAAAACATTCCAAACAATGTCTTGTTTGGAAAATTGTAGGCACCTCCCTAGCATTCCCACCCATATTTGGCAGGGTGAAAACTGTAGCCTGCTCCAGAGGGGGAATCGGAAGTTCACAATCTTCATCCAAAGGATAATTTTCCCAGGCCCTTTCCTCCCACACCTCTTTCTCCTTTTGGAGCTCAGTCAGGCCAATTTTTTTTTTAAAAAAAATTGAGACAACATTAGGTTTGGGTATCTCTGCCAAGTGCAGCTTGAAAAGCAAATTTTCTTTATTTTAAAAATATTTAAGAAGTAACTCTGCAAAGCCTCTTTCATGAATATATTATACTCTTGATCTTCAACATAGCTGACATAATGCAGCTGGGGTGTCCCATGAGCAACTCAAAGATTTGTCTACTTACTACTGCTTCCCGCTATCCACTGAAGATAAAAACTTCAGTACTGTGGTAGGAAGTGCCCGTTTTACTTATAAACATATCGGTCTTGTCGAATTAACTAAGCTAGTAATTAAAAGAGGTTAACAGGCATTAACATTTGCCACAGTACAAGGAAAGCAAGTTTGTTGTAGTGGTTAAGGCATCAGGCTAGAAACGGGGAGACTCTGAATTCTAGTGTCATCTTAGGCACAAAGCTAGCTGGGTGATCTTGAGCCAATCGCTTTCTCTCATCCCTATCAGTTCTAGTGGGATGGACAGATATTCTTAGGAAAAGGCAGCTGTGCAAATAACCAGGTCCTTTAAAGGTGATAACCAGCACCCTAAATTGAATCCAGAAGAGAACTGGCAGCCAGTTCAGCTTTTGCAAATAGAGGTGTAACATGGATGAACTAATGGGCACCTAATACTATGTGTACTGCTGCATTCTGGACCAGTTACAATTTCTGAGTGGTCTTCAAGGACAGTCCATATAAAACACATTGCAATAATCCAATTGGGAGGTGACTAAGGCATGAGTGACAATGAGCAAGGCCTCCCAGACGCAGTTGGCATAGAAGACTTGCAGATCAGTGCATCTGTGCAACCCCACCCAGAGTCAAAGATGACAAGTCAGCAGCCCTTGGGGGACTAAAACCCTAGAGCTGTTCCATCTTGTCAGGATTGAGCCAAAGACAGTTTATCAGCGGCTTCAAGTAGATGTTAAGAGGAGAGGGGAGAGTCCCACGCTCTGAGGCACCCTGTGGCACCCTGTGGGGCCTATGCTTTGACCTCCCCTTCCCCATTAATATCTCCTGGAATCAATCACAGAGAAAGGAGGATCACCTCAAAATAGTACCTCCCATTCCCAAACCCGCAGAGCTAATGCAGAAGGTTATTGTTGTTGGTATTAAAAATGGCTGAAAGATCACACAAAATAATCATGCTCATAATTCAACACATTTTAAAGGAGTTTCTCTCCCTCTGAGAATTTCTGAGTATTGAAGAAACTATAAAATGAATAGTATAATTCTTTATTCTGCCTGTGATAAATTTGACATTTGGATGGCTTACATATCATATACTGAAACAAAACAGTTGGATCAAAGAGCAGCAACAATAACAGCCTTTTACACTAGAGTCTATGCGGCAAAAATCAGGTTGGAATTTAGCAAGATTTACGGCCTTCATAGATCTCTGAGTATTTGCTTTATTTTCAGTGATGGTTTATCAATGTTCTGAAAAAGTTTTTCCTCCTTTAATGCTGCTTGTCATTTGCTTCCTGATGATGGTTAGATGCTGGCAACAATTAACTAGAAAGCACCATGGCAGCTATCTTTAAGAATACCTATGAAAATTACCTTTCTTTGTAGACAATTTATATTTAAATTGAATGAATGACCTTTTAAAGGAAACTTTAAAGAAACTGCATCTCCTTACTTGATAAAATATAATTAAAATTTCATTAAAGTCCACCTTGAACTTGATTATGTGAAATGTTTGTGTTGATTATTAACAAAAAAGGTAATGCTCAGTCTTGGATTAGGTGAGGCTTTGATTTTGCTGCTTCGAGTCTAACAAAGGAGAAACAGTGGAGCTGACATTTGTTTGGCAGGAACCCGGTAAAAAAAGTTGTGCTTGTTATGTAGTTTTCTGCTTATAAAGGAAGCAGCTGCTCTATTCACCAGCTGTAATTTGTGAATGGCCTTTAATGGCAGTCCCAAAGAGGATATCCCAAGGAGAGTATGTGGTGGAAATTAAATGGGGTGGGGGGAAGTCACAGATCATTATTGTAGGTTGAATTGGAGGGACTGGCCAGCTCAACTTTCAGAAACTAACAGTGTGTGTCACTGAAGTATTCAAAAGAGCACCATTAAGTAAATTATTATCTTAACACCAGAATTACAGTATGATGATCAGTATTGTGATATCTAAAATAGATTCTTGAACACTCATTTTGATATGGAATTCAGAAAGCACAAAGAATTTGCCACAAGAATAGCATTGTATTAAGATATCTATAGTTCTTTTTCTAGGAACTACCTGAACATTTCCATCTGTGAATATTTCTATTTAATATTTACTGGGATTATTCTCCAATTTTGTCAAGTTTCTTTGGATGAAGCGTTTCCACTGTAACACTCCTTTTTTCACTCCCATAGTTCTCTGGTTATTAGTTCAGAACCCATTGATCAGTCTAGGTTTGAATGATACTTTAATACTTGGCATCACCAAAGCATAAATTAACACTGAAACTAATCCTTTTACTACCGTAATACTCCTTTTCTTCAAAGTTGGAACCACATAAAATACCAAGGAAAATGAATTGTTCTGTAAACTAATGGAGGCTTTGTGACTCTCTCTCTGCCTTTTCTTTTTCTTACTTTTGCTTTTCAGGAACTAAAGCACTAATTTTACCCTGAGAACAATAATACCTCATGACAATTCACAACACAGTAGTATGATATTCAATACATCTGAATTCTTCCTTTAGGGGGAAAAGAGCACTTATTCCTTGCACCTTGCTACAAAATTAAGAAGAGATTGCCATTATTAGAAAAGGAGAAGATAACTAATTTTGCATAATGAAACAAGTGCAAAATATCCACAAAGAGGCAAATTATTACTGTTGGAGTAAGGGAGACCTTTGTAGATATTACTAGATTTATTTTAGGAGCTAGATGAACATTACTGTTCATGGTGTAGTTTGTATATACATAATAGGAATTTTTAAAGCGTTAACTCTGATAGGAAGAACTGCATGAGGATTAAGATTACTCATAGAAATATTGTACTTTTTTCATTTCCAATATGTGAACAACACATAGGAATGATGGCGAGATGTTGCGTTTTATACAGGAGATTACTGCAGTTTCCAAAGAAATTACTGTACGTAGATTGCGTGGAACAAAGTATATGTTTGCTGCTCCTAATTCCTCTATTGCTGTTTTTCTGCTAAAGTATCTGTGATCTCATTGTATATGGTGATATTTGTAAACATTTATTTTTTCTATAGGGTCCTGGAGCGTCCAAGTAGAGAGAGGAAGCAGAGTAGTAGTGCTGCGAAGTCTACTCTGGCCTGGACTCACATTCTATCATGTTCCTAATACTAAACAGCATGGTTATATCTATTTTGGCCATGGAGAGAAGAACATAGACTTACCCTTCATGTTGTGAATATCACAAACACAAGAAAATTAAGGAAGTTATGTCCTAGTGTTGCGATTATTTTGTACTTATGTCTATATTTTTGATTTAATAAATCAGTGTGAAATCAGGCTACTTCTTTGTGATCTATATTTTAAAAACATGTTCAGTAGTTGAGTCGTTTCACACCCACTTGCACTATTCAGGTGACCTTGAGGGATAAACCTCCAGGTGGCCCCAATGACTCTCAGAAAGTGCCAACGACCGGACAACGGCAAGAAATATCCTTCCATCCTCCACCATTCAGTTGGAACTGAAGACGCTTCTTGGATCAGAAGTGAAATGTCTTCAAGGAAAAACAAAGTCCAGATGCTTTTTGAAAAAGCACCTTTGGGACAACCATGACCTGGATAACTGAGAATCTCTATAGATGTTTATAATAGTGCATGCACACACAACAAATCAAAGATCTGAACATAGAGTTGGGGGTGGAAAATCATATGGGGCAGGGCTATATGCAAAAAGAATCTGGGAATCCTGAAGAATAGTTACCAAAAAAACCCCAAATGCAATCCTTAGCTGCATCCACAAAAGTACAGAGTGTCAAAATAGATTTGTCAGACCACACTGAGGATATTGCCCCCAATTTTTGATGTGTGTTTTAGGAATGACAAAGTAGGGTGTGTCCAGAGGACAGTAATCAGATAATAAAAGGTCTGTAAGGAAGGAAAATCTTAGATGAAAAACAATTACTTACAAGGAAGCAGATTGTGATTGGACAGGAAAATGTAATGTTATGCTATTCAATAATAGACTACTTAAGGAGATAGTGGACGTTTTCTGGAGATATTTTAGCACTGGTGATTCTTGTACTGGGCAGGGATCTGGACTGTATGATTTTTTTAAAAGAACTCTTCCAAATCTTACATTATATGATTGTATTCTTCAGCAATTTGTTTAGGGTAGTATAGAATGCAAATCGTACAGGCTATTGAAATAACTGAAAAAAGCTCATGACAAAAAATTCATCTCAAGAGTTTAATTGGAATATACACAAAAATGTGATATGCCTCCATAGAGGCGACAATTCGGTTGTTCAACTAGCCTTCCCAGACTCCAGCAAAACAACATCACCAACTGCAACCATTTTGTTTCTTCCAGACTCTACAAAACAACTATGATGCACACAGGATGGTTTGAATGATCGTCATCTACTGTCAACTCAAGCTGCACTCTCTTTCAGTGGTTAAAACGAAGGGGCTTTGATCCATAAGTAATATTATCTTTAAGTATTGGATGAGATATAGGCATAGGAACTTTGCACCATTTTCTCCCCTTTTTGTAAATGGGTCTCACAGCGTCGATAGGATATCTGGTATAGTACCTGTGAAGAGAAGCAGAAAACCATGCCATGAATAAAACTGGCAATCACAAAACATGCTTAAAATGCAATAAATAGTTACAAATGGTACCCTCATTTTATTTTTATCAGCACAGAAATGGCAGCTAGGGACCCATGTACCTCTGTGAAATGATCTAAGCATCTTAATTGTGGGCTGTATGTCTTCAGTTACAACAGCAGGAGTCATTAATTAAAATGCTCCTGCCTCGTGCTGCTTTAGATTTGTAGGAATCAGGCGAGAAATAAGAAACTGTTCTGTTTTACTTTCCTATTAGGTATTGTTCTGAAATTCAGTCAATGGCCGTTAACTTCTCATTCATTCTTTCCATCATTTCATTGTTTCAAAATAAAACGAGGCACGTACTGGTCCTTCAGCAAGGTCCAATTCTAACTGGCTACATCTGAGTATCAGGTTATTGCAATGCACTGGCCAACTTCAATCTTACGATTTCTATTTCATCCTTTTGAAACGATATCAAATTATCTGGTGAATCTTTGTTGTGTTCACAAGACAGGCACAAGGCAGCTCTACTAAGTTGAGAAGGATTTGAATTGCCAAAGGAATTAATGTCCATTTTGTTAAAAAACTTGATTAAGTTTTCTTAATACAGGAGAATAAGAATTCTTTTTCACACATTCTGATAAGAAAGTGCAGTGAAGTTCTTTTTTAAAATGATTTTTATTGCTTGTAATATAAAAATATATATAGAAAGAAAAAAGAAAAATTAAAACATAATAGAAACTAAATAAATGAGAGAAAATAAAATAAAAAAAAGGAATGAGTTAAGTTGCTTGCTAAATACAGTAGGATTCAATCACATTTTTCCTATGAGAACTCCTAACATAAACCAAGGAGCTAAGGGAAGTGGATTGGTTATACTGTATCCACTAGCTTCAGAAGACAAGATTAACCAGAAATATTTAGAATCATCAGCATTTTGCTCTCAAGGGGTTTCCCCCCCCCTGCAGAATTTTCAATTCAGTTTAACAAAACTCTCTTGATAAATGCAACAGTGCAGACAAGGAAATGATCAATAAAGTTGCACATATGCCTCTCTGGTGAGGAATAATATGCACACATGAAATGTTAAGTGCTTTTGATGGAGCTGTGTAAAACTGATTGGCATCTTTGCCTATTTAGGATATGCAAAAAAGTAATAAAATCCCCGTAGCCTGAAGCAGTTTTGAACATATAAAAATGTTCCCATTGCTCCAACACTTTTCAAAATGAAAGATTCTAAAGAAGGTTTTTGCTCTCTGGTGCTGTCAAATAAAGAAATAAAGCTGTCAAGTAAATAATAGCTTAAGTTGTAAGCACATTGCAATAGCTACAAGGTTCAGAAATGTAAAAAATAGACATCAAGGAATTGAAGAAATAATATTTTTCATGCTGAAAATATTAGTAAAGTTTGATTTTTTTTACTTCACATAATACATTTAGCACGAATGAACTCATGTTTCATTCTAGATATAAAAAAAGAGAAACCTGTTGAGAATCATTTGGAAAAAAACAGCTGGAGTTAATAATTCTTAATGGCTCAGTAGATTTTATTAGGGAGCCAGCCTGGAAGAGCAGTTAAGGCATCTGGCTGGGAACCAGAAGACTGTGAGTTCTAGTCCTGTCTTAGGCCCAAAATCAATGGGTAACCTTGGGCCAGTCAATCCTCTCAGCCCTAGGAAGAAAACAATGGCAAACCACTTCTGAAATCTTGCCAAGAAAATAGCAGGGACTGGTCCAGGCAGTCACCAGAAACTAACAGAAAGATATCCCCCACTAAAATATTTCATTACACAGGACAAATCAAAGCCTAAAATTTCTTTTAATTTAAACTTCATGGAGAAACTACAGGAAGAGTAGAGAAAAGGCTTCACTGAAATACATCATAATCCGACAAAGTAATTTTATAGATATTTAATATGGCGGTGTGAAGTATGGAATATATGCCAATTCCAGGAGGCCTTTCTAAATTGTATTGTGTAGGCTGTAGTTATAAACTTTGATTTGTCTCTGTCTGCTTTACTAAGATTAGAACCTAACTCCCCCTCCCCCTTCAAAACCTGATCTACTATCTTGCAGAAAGTGAGCTGGATCAAGCCTGCTTATGGAAATGGGCAAAATTTCAGAACAGCAGTCAAGTCTGGACTGAAATCTGAAGAGCAGATAGGAATAGAGACGAACATGCTGGATGCTACCTTAGGCTTCATAAAGCAAAAAGCAATAGATAAAATGCAAAATATTAAAGCATGTAGATTAAGTCCAGACCTCTTCCTTACAGTCTTATTCATATGGGCCATTAATGTCTTAAAAACCTGTATGAGGAACAATTCACTTAGTATTGTTTAAATTCCAATGTAATATTCAATAGCCATAGTATAGCCTTTGTAGTAAAAATAAGACATATTAAATCTTTCATTATCTTCAGGTGAAGTATTCTCTATATAAGCTTTCCTTATTATATTTTCATATAAAACCATGAATTTGTAATGCACGGCATCAGATTAACTTCCCTATTACAGCATATACAGACATTGCAATATTATTTTTATGATGTAATTTACCAGGTGCTGATCTTCTCTACATAGTCTAGACATGATTTTATTGCAGCTTTGAGAAACAGATGTTGGAGATGGTATGCCATATAATAAAATCTAAAAATTATACAACTGGGATAATAACAGATAAAGTTCGCAAATTACTTTTAAAGAAAAACTAGATAGATAGATAAACCTTTGTCATTTTTTTACTTTGGGCACACTAAAACACGTTAAAAATGAAATTCTGTTGCCTGCTCTCAAAAGTGTACATATACATAATACACATATACCAGTGGTGAAATGTAAAATTAGTTACTACCGGTTCTGAGGGTGTGGCTGGGG
>JANHZT010000114.1:0-12643 GCA_032468215.1 Stegonotus admiraltiensis
GCGGGGGCAGGGATTTTTGCTACCGGTTCTCCAAACTGCCTGCTGCCATCGCTACCTACTCGGCCGAGCCGGGCCGAACCGGGAGCATTTCACCCCTGATGCAAGAATATATCAGAAGTGTTCTAGGGGTGTGGGGTATAGAAAAGGTTGGGAACCCTGCTCTAAACAAACAAAAAATAATAACTTGTTTTAGATTTTCATATAGTAAAAGAAGCAACATTGAAGGATTTAATGTTATGGATTTTTTTTTCTTCGAGTCAATTTTGGAGTAACAGACTAGCATGTAGCAGCACACTTGCTTTCAATGATAAAACGGGATTCTCAGAATTTTGCCTTTTTATTTATACAAACACAGCTATTAATAAATACTGAGGTTAATTTTTTTGAAAGAAATTATCTCTGCATAGTGAAAACAATCATTGTTTTTACTCTTAGAGAAGAAAATAGTGTGGTCCATATAGATATTTAGTTATGTAATAAACATAAATGAAAGGCTAAGTCTGCCCTTGCACCTCAAGATTTAGGAATATTATGTATAATGGGAATACCCTTGTTGAACAAACTGTTGTTTTGTGTCTGTGGGTTTGAAAAAAATAGTTTTAAAACTGGGCATTAACTCTTTGATGGGAAAAAATGACTTTATTGCTGGTGGATCTCATGCTTTTTCGTTTCTTTTCTACTAGTGGAGTTATGGAGAAGTCCTTCATGGAATATTATGATTTTTATGAGGGGGTATGCAAAGAGAGGCTTCACCTCCAAGGACAGTCCATACAGGTAAGGACGAGATGATGTGTACTTGTTGACTGGCAAGTAAGATTTGTTAGAACACTAGCAATAATTAGGGATTGATTTCTCATCTTCTGATCTGAGAAAGTAATTTTTTTCATTCAGCAGAATTTTTTTCTGAACAGATAAATCCTATCATTTTACCCACCAAATGTATTAAAAGATAAAAATAAAATACAGATAGTCTTTGACTTATAACAAGTCATTTAGTGACCATTTGAAATTACAACAGTGTCAGGTTCAGTTTAGTGTTAACAAAAGTGCTGGAAAAAGTGACTTATGACCATTGCAGCATCACATGACCAAAACTCAGATGCTTGGCAACTGGCATTATTTAACTTTCTTGTTTAGCGAGGGGCTCAATTGTGGTCATAAGTTGAAGACTACACTAACAAAAAATAAATCTCTACAACCTATTAGTTTCCTCCCATGCAAAAGTAAGAAATAAAAATATTTACCAAATGTAAATTAACTTCATAACACTGTCTGAATAAAAATGCCTTTGGTGGTCTAGATTAGCATGGTGTATGAGAAGCAAGAGCAGCCCCCAAGAACACAATATATTCCTCTCAAATGTCACCCCAATATTGTGAAGGCAGATAGAAATAGCACTAGCACTAGCATTTAGACTTATATACCACTTCACAGTGCTTTACAGCCCTCTCTAAGCAGTTTACAGAGTCAGCATATTGCCCCCAACAATCTGAATCTTCATTTTACCCACCTCAGAAGGATGGAAGACTGAGTCAACCTTGAGCCTGGTGAGATTTGAACTGCCAAATTGCAGTCAGCTGGCAGTCAGCAATGTGGATTTACAGGCAGCTGTTACATATAAGTTGGGTTGACAAAATCAGAAATGAGGAGGTGATAAACTGCCTGGGAAAGCCAAGGGAAATTATCAAAAACATAAAAAAGTAAAAGTTAGAATATTTTGGTCATGTGATGCGACACCCAGAAAAATACAGCATACTTCACTTAATCCTCCAAGGAAAGATTGAAGGCAAACGAGGTCCAGGCAGAAGAAGAACATAATGGCTTCAAAATCCAAGGGACTGGTTGGGCAAAACTCAACAGCATTTTTTCGTGTGGTTGTTGATAAAAATAGGATTACCAACATCCGATGACAGATATGGCACAAGAAGAAGAAAAAGGCAATTATCAGAAGTAGACTGCAGTACTGCAGTCTAACCACTGTGCCCCTGTTGCTCAAAACAGCATTATCATAACTTCACAAATTTGTAATTACTTTACAAAACCTGTGGTGCAATTGTGTTTGTGTACTGCCTACAGGTGGAAAAGTAAAAGGTACTGAGTAAGTGTTTGCTTTATCAAAACTTTTAACATCTGCCACCAATTTGGTATGCAATCAGCAAACTTGCTTGATTATCATATTTCTGGATTATGCTGTTTTAGTTTGAATGCTTCCCTAAATACATGGAATGTTAGGATAGTAGACAGAAAGTTATTGTAAACCTCTTCTCTGTTAGCTACTGCCTTTTTCTATTGTCTTTTTCTATCTTGTCTTTTTCTATATATCCAGACAGATAGAAAAAGCCAGTAGCTAACAGAGAAGAGGTTTACAGTAACTTTCTGTCTACTATCCTAATATTCCATGTGTTTGGGAGGGTTTTTTAATATATGGGTAGAGTTAAGGATATGATTCCCTCATGTGTATTTGACTGGCACAATTTAGCATTATGTTACTTTAAAATGTAGGATTGTTTCAGTGAAGTGGAACAGGAATAATTATATGATTTCAGGGAAGTTTTTCTGCAAAACATAATTTGCAAAAGTTGCCTGTTCTACAAACAGAAATTAATTTCAAAACACAAGAGAATTTTATGTGGGAGACCAAATCCCTTCTTGTGGGTCCTAGGGCTGAGCTGCTAAATGATAGTGGCATGATTATTAAAAATCAGTGGTTCCTTTCCAGCAGTTTTGAAGAATAAACACAGAAGTGTAGCATTTGCCTGAAAATTGGTTTACCTCCTTTTCCAAAAGAAGAAAAACCCTGCTTCCAAAAAACATCAGGAAAAAACCTCCAAGGATCACGGCCACATTTATGTGACATGACTGTGCTTATTTTGGACCATTGCTTTTGCTCTTTTCACCATATGTAAAATATGAATCTATGTTCACCAAAAAGGTTGCTTGGCCCCAGTATAAAAGTATTGCTTAACGCATTGTAAGCCGCCCTGAGTCTCCAGAGAAGGGTGGCATATAAATCAAATTTTTTAAAAAAAGGACCTGGTCATTGCATTTTCTGGAGTTAATAGGAAATTTGTTTAAGGATGCCATTTTCTTCACAGAAGAGCCATCAAAGGGTTTACATTTTTGTACTGATCATATTTTCTCAATGCAAGATCCTAACTGTAGACTGTTGATTTGCTATTGACATTAGTCAATATTTTTGGTACTGACAAGCTCTTTAGTAGTTTAGCCATTGGCTGTTGTTCAGATCACTGTTCTCCTATTCATGCCCCTCTTAAATTTATTGTGCAATAATTTTTTGGGTGAATTCTGTTTCTAGACCATAGCAATATCTTAAAATGCAGGCTGGATATATACTCAAAGTTTCCATTGTAGATAAGCTATATTTGGGTTTACAGGATGCCATTGAGGATTCACATCAGGTGTGGGCACAGACTGGCTGGGAATACACAGCATATTAAGCTACCTTGCGTTTGGCTAGTTGGTGGCTCAATATGTTGCTTGAACTAAGTCAATATGGTTATTTTCACGTGGTTCAATGCATTATGCAAGTTAGTTCAAATAAATCATAGTTAAATTAGCCTTTTTGCTCTCCCAAAAAGCTCTGCTGCCAGATCTCTTCCTTCCCTCTTTCCTTCTTTGAAGCAACTCAATTTAGAAAGAGCCCAATCTACAGGGATTTCAGTTTTAAAACTTCCCTTTTGGGGTAAAGGCAAAAAAAAATGATTGAAGAAGCTTGATGCAGGGAAGCAAGGCCAAAACCAGCCTGCAATGTTGTCCAGAACAAATTGTAATTATCAATGTAGAAGAAAACACTGCTTGAATAAATAGAGGATGTCAGAGATAGCATTCTACTGCAGGAGCAAGGATGTCATCAAGAATGCCAAAGCAGCTGGGGAATCAGAACTGGCACCTAAATTAAAGCCTAATTCAGAAAGTCTGAACCCACCAATTAACATTTCACACAGAATTTACATATCTCTTTCCAGCTTTTTCAAGCTCTCTTCACTTGTTAATGTAATTTAGAGTGAATAGGGAAGAGTTATTTTATTGCTGGAATAATTAACTTGATGGATGCTTAAATTCCTTTTGATTTACTGATCTGCCAATGACGCTGAAATCTGCACTTTTCCCCCCCTTCCAGGATCCCTTTGGAGAGAAGCGAGGACACTTTGACTACCAGTCCCTTTTAGTACGTTTGCAAGGAATCCGCCTGAAGGTTCAGGAGAAGCACCAGCAGGAGAATCCAGACATAGACTCAGAAAGCAGCTCTTCCGAAACAGAAACAGACACTCAGGGGAGCATTAAGATTTAGATGCCTCCACCTGATTGCTTGGGAATCCAAAACGTGAGGGTGGGATCTTCCAACTCCAGGTGCTGTGGAGGACCCCCGAAAGACCTAAGAACTGTTTAGGTTTCAGAGTGAGCACACAAGTGGAAAAACAGCCTTTTGTTATCTCCATCAAGCGCTCTGGTACATCCTGTTAAGAGCGAAAACCGAACTGGGCTTGTGAGAGGCTGAATTTTAGAAATGACCCTCCCCTCTGCTGGAGACCTCTGAGTGAATGACATGCAAAAAAAAAAAAGCATTTTGGAAAAACCTGTAGGCAGGTTTATGTCTCCCTTTCCGCCAATTCTCAAAGAGCATGAGATAAAGCATGGCTCCTTGTTCCATTGTCCTTGTTTCATAAATGTACTGCATATTCCTAGCACTTCTCTCCCAGCTTGTTTCTATACCTTGATGGGCTCCCAGTAATTGAGTCTGTTAAAGCACTTTTTAACTATTTGTACATCACATCCTATTTCTTCAGATCTGGTGCACTGTAGCTTCCCAATTGGTTTGATGTTGCCTGTCTTAAAGACAGACCAAAGAGGAAGAATTTCTGCTGAAACTGGGCTTCGTGTTTTGTTTTGTTTTGAAGTTTCCACAGCTTTATTAAATTCTTGTTTTCCTGACTTTCACCCAAAGTCCAGGCAGGAAAGGAGTAAAATGCAACCCAGGAAAAGAATAAAAATTCATGTTTTAAGCCTACTGTACAAGTCAATCTTCAGGTTTCCAAAGCAAACTTTACTTTACCTCATTTTACTGACCATTTTTGATGGCTCTAAAAGAGAGAGAAAAATCTCTCCTTTGGCGAGATGGATATAATTTTGGGGATGCGTTATATATAGTGTGGGAGAAGTAATGATTGCAGAACTGAAGTACAAATAAATACAGTAGCACCAGCAAATTAGCATGTTTATCTGAAGTAGCTTTAGTTTCCATGCTTTATTTTTGGGAGGCAGGGAGAACATACCTAGGAGTTTTGTGACAGAGAAAGAAGAAATACGGTCAATGTCTCTTAGACCATTAAGCCTGGGGAATAAATTGTTGGAACTATCCAGTCAAAGGATCAAGTCTTATTTTAATAAGAATTTATTGAACCTGAAATATGCAGTTGCACGGTAGTGGATGAGTTTTTCTATAAAATCTATCATAACTCCATTCTTCCAGATTGCATCTACAATACAGAAAAGGTTCCAGATTTCTGAAGATATTTTTAATGTAGGAATTTTAATTCTTTCTAGAGAAAATCCAGAAGACTTAGCACTTTTAGAACTGGCTCCAAGCCTTTAGAAAATTGGAGGAATTGATTTTAATTATTGATGCACATTGATCTGAAGCAGGAGCCATTCTATAGGAAAGACTGCATTCAGCCATCAGCCTAGTAATGTACAGGGTACCATGCTTGTACCTGCCATCCATCTCACTCTTCCTTTAAACATCCTGTACGTTCATATGCAGTATCCTTCCAGCTGTTCTTGTACTTCCTTTGGGATATAAGAGAGGGCATTTTGCTCAAAATACCCTGCAGTTTTGGGTATTGGAAAAATCAATTACACCTAAGAACAAAGTAGAATTGTTTCTCTGTCTTTCCTCTCCCCCCAAAAGAGTCTGTCCAAGGGATATGAATAGCTGGTAGTATCTGGAAAAAAAACATTGTAATACAAGTTTACATGTAGATGCCTTGTAAAAGGGAAGGCCTCAAGAGGCATATTTTATCATGTTCATTTTAATCTCTTTAGAATCCAACAAAAGTCAGATTTACTTATTCTCTTCTCACTTCCCTCAAAATCAAAGGGATGTAATTTTTAAGTCCTGCTGGAATCAGTGAGACTTAGGCCTTATGCACTCTGTGCCAGCTGAATAAATTTGGCTATTCACTAGGGCTAGAAGTGCTTCTGGATTAGAGCACTATGATTTCAAGGCATCTTAACTCCAGATGCATGTTGGTTGTTGGAAGTAGTGCATACATTTCTTTAAAACAAAACATGAAAAATGCCTTATGTGATTTTTTTTTTCATGTGGCTCGCATGTGGGTGTAAGAAAAAAAGGAATCTGATTTTGTAGCTGCCCATAATTATCTCTCTTCTGAACGTTTCCATTTTAAGAAGTGACAATCCTAGATGACTGATCTAGACAAATGTTAGTGACATAATTTTAGACCTAACAAGCTTAAGGAAAAAAAAGAAACATGCACAAGGGTCTTCAAATAAAGAAACCTTGTTTATATACAGTTGTACGTAAGGGTTTTTTTTTTTTTGGTGCAATAAAGTTTGTTTTGGCAGGTCTGGAGTTCAACTGTGTCCTATCTGAAATGTAAAACTGCTACCTACCCCTAACATATGTTACAGAGACTGAAAGAACAACTATCTAAATATACTTAATGTGTGCTATTTCTCCAGCATCATTACCAGAACTGCAATGATGGGATTTCCTACTGGAAGCTAGATTGTTCAGCTCCGGCCTATGATCTTGAAAGAATTCTAAACTCTGTTCTTCCAAAAGCAGTGGAGATAAGAGAAAAATCCTAATCAGCATTCTAAAGAAGTCCAATTGCAAAATCCAGATGACATAAGAAATATGTGTATTAAATGTGTGTAACTGATGTTCTTAGGGCAGCATATAAACACTAAATCCCTTGGTGCATCCATTCCCAAAAGGCTTCCAAAGATCATGTGGCCAAAGAAGGAAAATATAGACCTGGATAATAATCGTGAACTTATGAATATATGAAATGGAAGCACCTTTTTGGTGCGTAACTTCCAATTCAGAAAAATTGCCCAGAAATACATTGAGCCACAACGCTTTCCTAGGCAAATTGCAAAATTGTTTCACATTATATTACTCAAAGCCATAATGCAAGTTTGGTTTTGGCTGGTTAAATAGGTTTTCCGTGCTAGTTACATGAGTTGCACAAGAGAAAGGGAAAAAACCCTCTAACCTGCCATTCACTCATTTCGACAGTAGCTGTTGCCAGCATTTGCAAGTGCTGAACAAGAAGTGACTGGTTGCCTTTCTATTTGTGAACACATAAAATTTGACTCCCTATCCCAAATTCCCCCCCAAAAAAAGAAAGAAAAAAGAAACTGATTCTGGATGAATGAATGAATGTGGTGATTCCCTCCCTTCTGCTTCATGTTCCACACTATAGACAGTATTTGCATGTGGGTATGTGAATGTGTGGTTAATATTCAAGGGTGTATCCTACATACATGCCTGCTTAGGAATTAATCCTATTGAGCTCTACAGGAATTACCGGTGGTAAAGAAATTTAGGATATTGTTTAGCTGCAGTTCATGTATACCTGAAATTGCTCTGGAATGCAACTTTCTCCAGAATAAATTTACAGAACTGTGTTTGCAAAGGCAATAGGAAGATGATTCTTCAATGGTTTCAGGCAGTCACAATGAAAGAAACCCATGCCATCAATACTAAATACTAAAAATACGTGGTATTTTTTTTTAAAGAAGGCCTAATAAATAGTGTTCCAGATACCAATCACTGGTTATAAACTGATATAATTTCAGGGAATACAGAAAAAAAAAAGCTAAACGAATTTCAGTACTGTTGGGTATTGCTTCTTTTTATGACAGAAGTTAAGCTCAATCACAAATAAGAAATAGAAGCATCAGACTTTTCTCAAGTTTGGGTTTTTTATAGTCTTCAAGACAAGCAACCAGATGTACAGTGCATTGACTGCAAGCAAATATTAGCTAATCTGAATCCTGAAAAATTATAAGGCATCTGGAAACCGTACATTCCAACCTGAAAAATAAATGTTCTGACTATTTCAAAAAAGTTGTGCATAAAAAGAAAATGGCTTTTTGTACATTTTAGGATAACAAGAAAAATGCCCAAAGCACTGATCTGCTTGGCTAATAAGTTAATCTTCCAAATTAATGTGAAATTCAGATTTTATTTTTTGTACATTGGAAATATTAATTTTGCATTCAAAATAAAAGTTTACTATTCATTTTATTGCCAATGTTCTATCAGTATTGTTTTACCTCTTGATAGGGAATTCTGGGGAAAAAATTTTTTTCACTAATAGGCTGAAGTAAAATGTACCTTAGATTGAGTTCCCGCACTACAGTATGACTTTGTCCAGTAATTTTGGTAGGAAGTCATTAGCCTATTGTAACCTCAACATCATTGGATAGGGCATCAATCTATAGCAGGCCAACTCTGCACATAAATTATTCCCAATAAATTTTCCCTTGCATTTGGTATGAAGTCATAAGAAGATTCTTAAGATGTTAAAGGAAGCAGTTTCTTCTTCCACGTGACATGATCTGTGAATATAGCTACAGAAAACTTTTTTACCAGGGTAAGTGTAACTTTTCGGTCATGAGTAGTAAGTCCTCAAATAAATTTAATCCTATCGTTTTTTTGTATCCATGAATTATATTCAGAACATAAGCTTGTTATTTTATGGAAATCAGTAAGACTTCAATGCAGTCAATGGTTTTTCAAATGTCAATAAAGTTTTATATCCACAACATGAAGTTTAAGACATAGCTTTATGAATTTCAAATTTGTATGTGCACTGCACAAATATGGAAAGGTATATTTACTGTTTACAGATTTCAACATGCTAAGGCACAACATGGTTACGGTTGTGAAGGTATATTTTCACACAGTATCTCAGGTCAGAGGAACCCTGACTGCCTGAATGGCTGAAATTGGACTAAGCATTACCCATGACTTTCTAAACTGTCTTTCCAGATACTCTTGCTTTTTTTTTTAAATGAAATTGTGGAAACCTCCAATGATACATAAGTTGGAAATAACAATAATAACAGTTTGGTCCTTTACCCAAAATCCAAGTAGCAATAAAGAAGTCCTGCTGTTTCATCATACAGTAACAGACTTATACAGAATCCTTTACAAGTGAAGGGATTCCGTATGTATATAGCTCAGTCAATATACTACTCAACAATCTTGGGATAAGCAAATGAAAAGAAATCAAACAGTTTTAGCATCTGAGATCAGTCCTCATTCTAAACATTTACAATAGAAAGAAAAGGCTTTCTCATCCCCATTACAAGAACCAGAAACTTGCTAATGAAATAAAAATCTTCATTTGGCAGAAATCCACATTTAGTATCAAACACATGCTGAAATTAGGTATTAGCAAAGCAGAAATTTTCTTATATTTTAAGATCCAAGGTAATAACTACTGTTCAATGTTACCATATTAACAACCAGCAATCAACCTAATTCCGTGTTCAGTTATTAAACATCTTCGATACTGTCAAGGTAAAGCTTCCTTTGCTTCTTCGGGTGTGATTTCCTGAGAGTACAGTTCTGTAAAGAGGGCAGGTAGCCAGTACTGTGGCTCTCCTGGAGCTTGTGTATCAAGCCAGGCCATCCCTTCCTTCAGCAAATGATCCTGTTGGGGAAGAAAAGAGAATAAAAAATAGTAACCAAAAATAAGTGGATGATGGCACAAACTCATAGGAACTGAGCATGTTTAGTGACCATGAAACGCTGGCTCATATTTGGGAAAGAAGATAGAAACAACAGACTGAATGAAATGCCGAATAGGGAGAATTTATTTCATAATTATATAATTATAAACAGCTTGACACAATGCAAAGCTCAGCAGCCTTTTTTATGCCACTGAGTCATCTCAAGCAAGACTACATATTATTATTTTTTTAAAAAAAGTTGAAAAAGCCTATTCCCCTATATACCAGTGATCTTGCCCAAAATCTCATGGGTTTGATGGTTGCCTAGAAACAAGAAAGATTTCAAGAATAAATACTGAAATATTACAAAATATAGTGTGACTCTGGTCCCATTAATTAATTAAACAAACAAGATGCCATATGAGGATTCTGTAAATATTATCAGCCTCTGGAGAAAACAGTATTTCCAACTTTTTAAAAATACGAATTTTAAACCCAAATTCAGGCATTTCTTTGTTATATGTCCAAATTACTGACATACCAGCACTTGCTTTGCTCGTTCCATTTCCCACTTTAAACTGGACTTGATTTCACTTATAGTCACATACCCCTTTTTCTGAAATTAAGAATGGAAAAAATAGGATTTCAGTAAATTTGCCAAAGCAGAAAAAGAATGCATAAAAAAAGAGAATAAAATACATTTAGTGACTGCTGTTTGGGAGGAGATATACCAAAAGCAGAACATGTACTTTGCATGTCCAAACATCAAATAACATCGTAATATCTCTGATTTAAAATTAATTTTAGAAAAGATTTCCTTACCAGTTTTTTTCCTAATGAAACTATGAGGAAACAGTTTCATACAAAATGGCACTTACTCAAGATTCTTCACAGAATTCTAAAATCTGTCTGGAGAAAGAACAGCTAAGACTGAACTGTGCACGTTTGAAAAAAGAACTGCTCCATTCATATGCCATCTAATAGGAAACATAAAGTATGTTTTTTGCTTAGCATGACATTGAATAGAGACTTGAATAATCTATGGTTTGTTTAGGGTAATAAAACAGTTTGAAATGATAGTTTGGTATTGGCTTATTGACTGTGGCTTCAATGTGATGTGCATAACTTGTGCATAGTTCTGTGAAATAAGCATTATAATGTTAGATGAAAGGAATTGCAATCTATGAATAATTATTAAATGCGTTCATCTTTTGTTGCCCTAAATATGTTTCCCAACTACTTACTTTTTTATTTTTAATAAACATATAGGACCCAATACAGATTGACACTGTAGCATGCAAAAGGGGAGGATTAATTCTTCTCTCCCCAAACTATACAATCCCTGAATTTATCTCCCCTGTTGTAGTTCTTATTTAAATCTCCAATTCAACATGCAGAAACACTTGTTTACTTTCATGTTAAATTTTAAAAAGTTTCCACAACTGGCTAAATCAAAATAAATCTCCACACTCCTGATTCCATTCATTCATTCTTTTCCAATATAAGCACCTCAGCAAGCTGTATCACAACAGTGTGATCCATGTTTAGTTCAGCTGGCACAGACTGGATCAGGTATGTCCCACCAACAGGAAGGATCCCAAAGCCATTTCCTAAAACTTTCAGCTTCTTAATTGCTCGGATAAGGTCATCTCTGTGAAAATAAGGAGGTAAAATAAGGCACGAATAGCAGCCATTTTCAACTATTTCCAGAGCAATACATTTCAATTCCTCAAAATCACCTACTCAAAATACACAGAAAATTGCACCGTGAAATGCAGAATGGAATCCCAACAAATAGGCTTTGTGTCAAAGCCTATGCACAAAAAGACAAATTTCTAGCCTTTATAGTTATAAAGATGTTAGGAAGCCAATGTGGACCCTCAAACATTCAAACAATGGCAAAATAATATTTGCAGTGAGATACAGTGAACTTCGAATTTGTATAACTTCTTAATGTTAGAGATAGGCTAGGATAGTTCAAGGTGTCTGAGAACTCCTTCAGACTTTACTCCCCATATATTAACTGTTGCATTAGTTTCCTGGGAAAGATCTTGAGCATAGACCATACTGACTGCCTTCCTTTTGAGGAGAAAGGACCAAATGACTTTCATGGATCTCATGACCGTCGTTCTTGTTGATGTTATAGGTGTTTTTCATGATATAGCTTCAGTAAATTATATAACCAAATATTTAAATGACCTCACTTGTCTTCTCACTATCTAGGGTAAATCCATGTCTCGTGACAAAAATGATTACGTTGGTTTTAGAATAGTTTCTCTGTCAGTAGGTGCCAAATTTTGTCAGAATTCTTTTAATTCCAATTGATGATGTTGATATGAATGTTGCCTGCATATAGTAATATAGGGGCCTTTCTGGCTTCAGCTGATAGGTCATGAAAGGAAAGATTGTTAAATTCTTCTACAATATTGTTTATTTAAAAATTAAAGAGGAAGGGGTCCAGTATACAGCCCGGGCAGGCACCTTTTGTAGTTTTAATCTGATTTATTAGGGAGCCATTGTGATTTATCCATACCTGCATGTAAGTGTCTTCACATAATGTATACATTTTATAATCTTTCCCTCTATTTATTGTATAAGATGGTCAATAAATGTTGCACATAAATATTTTGAGGTCCCATTTACTGATTTGTGAATCAGGTGTTGTTAGGTAAAGCAATGATCTATAGTACTATAGTCCTTTCTGAAACATGCCTGTTCTTCTGCTATAATCTGCCTAGTATCTGCCCAGTCAGTCTATTTGGAAGGTATCTTGAATATAGCTTGCTCCCTATGTCAATAAAGCTTAAAGATACAAATACAGTCTTAAAGTTGCCAAGTTTGAAAAGCAACTGTATGCCTATCTGGTACAACAAAGTATTCATTTTTATACAATATATTGGAAGGATAGCTC
>JANHZT010000116.1:15680-37082 GCA_032468215.1 Stegonotus admiraltiensis
GGTGAGATTCAAATAATTTAACAACTGGTTCTCTGCCCTAATTATTTCTTCCAACAACCAGTTCACCAAACTGCTCAAAAAGTTAACAACCGGTTCTCCCGAAGTGGTGCGAACTGGCTGAATCCTACCACTGCATATAAGTACCCCCATAAAACCTCTGCCATCATAGGAGTGATCAAGGACAAAATACTCAACTACTGGACAGTAGAACTTTTACTGGGCCTCCCCAAACCGGGAGGCCCTGCTACCAGACCTTACTTGTATCCCTTTTTTTTTGGCAGGCAAATGTACTTCCAAACAAAGCACTGGGCTCTTATGCAGCAATCATTTTTAGGCTCTAAGAATACTTATGAGATCTTTGTGGGATTTACATGAGCTTTCCATTTACATGTATTTTAAATTAAATGTATCTAAAATCGGTCAGGTGGGTATGGAGACTGATGGTGGCAAAGGAGGAATCACCAAGTATGAAGCTGAAGAGCATCACACATACTAGGTCTTATCTAAAAACTATGAGAATCTAGGAATCCTGGCTTCTATCCTTCCTTGGATTACTCTATTTGATACTATTTATGTTGTAAACTGTGAACAGAATCAGAATTCTGGTACGGTCATGATGGCAGTGCTGTTCTTTAAGACACCAACCTCAAAACACTTAATGCCAGTACAGATATAAATATATATGAAGCTGCATAAGGTGGAAGGAAGCTGGAAGCTGAACAGAGGCTTTACAAGAAGACAAAGAGATGGGGAATTGCTGTAGCTTCCTACTCAGTGCCATGTTCTTCCTTGTCAGGTGATTTAGCCTGAGCAACAGCAGAGAGTGAAGACCGAGACATGCTGGCCGCCTCCACAATCTCAATGTCGCGACAGGTCAGGCAGGCAATAAGCTTTTCCCGTGAAGCACTGTCAGCAAAGAAGAATTCATAGGATACTCCAGCCAGAACAGCACCCAGAATAGGGCCAAGCCAATACACCTGGAAAGTGAATATGAGAGTTCATGTGAGGGCCATGATGTAGTTTCTGAAGCAGTATATATCAGCCCTTGGAAGGGTGGGAGAAGATCACATAATATCCAACAGATTGGCAAGAACGTGGTTGTAAAGAATCCTAGCAAGGCTCAAGCAACATATTGGTAAGCATAAGGGAAGACTAGCAGAGAGAGAGAGAGAGAGAAAAGCAGGGAAACCCATATTGGAGGGGATAAAATACCTAACACTGGCTGAAACCAGTAAAGATGGGAATGTAAGGTAAACCTAAATACTATTTTTAAAAATGGAAATATGTGTCTGTATTCTCCAGCAAGTTCTGGGTAGCTTATATTAATGCCTTGAAAATTCAATATAGCAGCAGAAAAATACTTTAAAAGTTCCAAGTTATAGATTTAAATGCTGAATCCATTCAAGGTCGTCCTAAATCGGAACTTCCAGAAAGTTATCTGACAGGAAAAAGGAGAGTTTCTCTTGAGTAGGCAATCCAGAGACAACTACTAAAATTGACCTCTTCCCTGCAGGGCACCCAAGAGATGGAAAATATCAGGTTATTCTTCTCCATAGGAATAAGCCATTCCTCTCCATTGCAGTAACCACTCACCCAATGATGTTCCCAGAATCCTGTGATGACAGCTGGACCCAAAGATCGGGCTGGATTCATACTGCCTCCAGAGAAGGTACCCTAGGAAATATAAGTTTGATGCAAGCTGTAATGGTGTTTCAATTCCTCCCTGGACGATTGTTCTGTGACATTTTTTCTGTTTATTATTTTTTTTTAAAGGTCGTCTTTCTAGCTGTTGCTGGAGTATTAGCTGAGCTTCAGGACTATTTACTGTCCCTGAAATTCTTGGCCGGAATCAGTTTGGGGTACTGGCAAAGGTGATAGCCTAGGAAACAGGAGACTACGAGTTCTAATTCTGCCTTTGACATGAAAGCCAGCTGGGTGACTTCAAGCCAGTCACTCCCAGGCTAACCCATCTTAAAGAGTTGTTCTGGAGAAAATAGGAAGTAAGAATATTTGGCATGTTCTCTGCCTTGTTATATGCAAGAAAGGTGGAATAAAATAACAATAGCAACAAAACCAATATTCCAGAAAGGATCCACAAACAGTTAAGTAAAGAGGATGATCTTGCTAGAGAGAGGGAAGAACCATTACCAAGACTAAAATGAGACCAAGGCAAGTGCTACAGTATTTCTTGATGTACTCTACCTTTTAGGACTGACTGTATTACACACTGTAATTTTTAATAGGAGGAAGGAATTTATTAAATACATAGGTAGTAATCGTATTAATGGCATTTTTCAATTAACATGTAATTAAATTTAAACAAGTTTAGGTTTTGCCCTGAGGAAATCCATTTCTTTGCTTATGCCAACTATATTTGGAAACTTCACCTCAGGATCAGGTGTGGCATACAGGCTCCAAAATACCGCACAATTGTATGTAATATGTATATACAGAGAGAGATATAAAACCCTCAAATTTTATCTATTGTATGCATTTTTCCCCAGTCTGTGATACTCAATCTGTTGAAATTTTGAGCGTTTTAAAGGTATTTTCCTGGTTCTAGACTGGTGGGAATGACCTTGGGAGACAGGAGGAAGACTGGATAATTATCACGTAACAGGTGGTTGTTGTTTTTTTTTAAGGAGAGGGGAACTTTCAGTCTTGCAAGATTCTGTTAATGTAACCTTACAATAAAGAAACAGCTAGTACTTCTGGATACTCTTCTTGTCTGGACTATCTCACCAAGCTAACATAGCCTAACACTGCGAGAGATGAAATTTTTTTTTTTTATTACAGTTAAAGGCCAGCCACTTAAGATAGCTTCCTAAAATATCCAGATAATAAAGCAGCACGCAGTATAATACAGGAATGTAAAAAGCAATAGGGAATTATATGCTACAGTTGCTGAGAGAGATGGATTACAGTTTTGCCACTGACTGTTCATTATCTGTTGCTGCGCAAAGCTGCTATGCAAAAGTTTACAACCGTAGAAGTAGCAGGAGGCTGCATGTCCCTGGGTAGTTTAATGGGCAAAATAGGTTTACTGTTTAGATCTCTATAAAATTTACAATATAGCAAGACATGCTCAACTGGTTTGACCAGCCATAAAGGGCAGATGTGCTCCTGGTAGGGGTTCCTATTAAAGCTGCCTTCCAGCTGCGTGGATGAAAGTAAGTTAAATAAAGCCTGAGAAAAAGCTCTGTGATAGGCATTTTCAAGGTGCCAAGATACCGTATTTGGTAGGCTGTAGATTCAGATTTAGAATACTAAAACACTCAACAATCTAACACCTACAGAAGTAGGTTCAATTCATTTTGTTACTTTGTCTTCTAGGACTTTCTCTTCAAGAATCATTCCAGTTTTGTTACTGTCCATGGGCAGCCAAAAAAAAAAAAATCCCACTGTGGATAAAAGCTGTAATTGCACTTTTTACAAAGGGGTCCACTTACAGAGGATGAGCTCCACTGAACAAAAATGAAGCTGTAGACCAGGATTAAAGATCACCAGCTGAACACAAGCATCTAACTTAAGTGACCTCAATTAAAATCAACCTTAATTAAAATTTGCTACATGGAACATATTTGGGGGGAGCTCTGGAGCTCTGGTATCAGGAAATTGGGTGCACTTTGGAGCACTTATTTGCTAGGGCTCTTACCGCAGCCAGAGCTCCTGCTATCACAGAGAAACCAATAGCCAAGATCCCAGCAGGCTCCCCTAGTTCATGCCTCCGGTGATCTTCTACAGCAAAAATGGTGAGAGCCAGCTGGAAAGTGGAAAACAGCTCCATCCCCAGAGCCTGTCCAGCATTCCCCTCAGTGCTGACCTAAAAGGAAGAAAGGAAAGAAGGAAGGGTTCAAAGTATAGGCGGAGATCTTCTGCAAATCATCCAAGGGCTTGACATATTAACCTGCATAAGTTTTTACTGTCCCATAAAATATTCTGCAGTCCAAATGTTAACTGTTGAAACTGCACAGGCCACTTGGATGCAAGACTGCTTGGGGTATACATACATCCTAGAAGAAAGCAGTGGCAAGCTATTTTCACACTGTTGCTAAGAAATCTATGAATCAGAAATCAGAGACAGTTTACTTGTATGATTTCAAAACAGTTAATCTACAATATTTTTAGACAGGTTATATTAAAAAGACCTTATGAATTTAAAATTTTATTGTATTTTTATTTATTTTTTATTAAAAATTTAAAAAAAATTATTTTTCTATATTACACCGAACTGGTGTAATCAAAATGATTCAGATATTAACTGATGAGATATAAAATGGATAGGCTGGCACAGTTAATGTTTGATGTGAAGACTCTAAATGACAACCAAAAACTTGATATGGGAAAGATGTAATTAAACTCATACAAATAGGTTTGGTCCTTATTTTGTTATTATAACAGGGCAGCTAATGATTTATTTTTTGCTATGCTTGAAAATACGCAATGCCCATCTTAGATTAAGATTAAAACATAACCTTTATAAATTGCGCATATTCATAGGAAATAAGTATCTTTAATTTTTTTTCTGGGCATTTTTCAATGGGGGTTCAGTGGCTCACCTGGGTTTGTCAGCTGCAAAAGCTGGCAGCCCAGGTTCAAAATAGGTGCATAGGATGTACCTGAGTGCCACGCGATGGGGTGAGCTCCCATCCTCGCTCCAGCTTCTGCCAACCTAGCAGCTTGAAAGCATGCAAATGTGAGTAGAGGGCAAGGCAGAGGGAGAAATCCATATAGATAATTGTAGTAGATTGTATTTCTGTCAGACTTTTGCCCAGCAGGCTAAACTGGAGCCATTGAAAGATAAAATGGTAAACAAGTCCCTGTGTATTTTGCTCTGCTTGTTATTGCCGATTATAAGGGGCGGTGCTTATCTCTGTTTCAAGGCCATTGAGCCAGTGCTGTCCAATGACATTCCGTAGTTTCCAGCATGATACCATGGAGTGCTGTCATCTTCCCACCCAATTGTGCTGGTACCTATTTATCTACTCACATTTGCATGTTTCAAAGTGCTAGGTTAGCAGGAGCTGGAGTGAGGATGGGAGCTCATCCCATCGTTTGGTGCTCAGGTACATCCTATGCACCTATCTTGAACCTGGGCTGCTAGCTTTTCCAGCTGACAAGCCCAGCTGAGTCATGAACCATCATTGAAAGAGGCCCAGAAAAAAATGAGCTGCTAAGAGAATGCCTGAGGCAGCAGCACACTTGGAGGAAGATCAGTAGCAGCATAGGAGGAAGATCAAGCAGAGGCAATGCAATGGCATGCCTCTGCTTGATGGTGCATTGGATGTATCATTGACAAACAGCAGAAGTGGCAGACATTGGGAAATCCTGTCGGTGGCTGGATTAAAAGAAAACATCGAGGCACTGGTTGTAGCAGCACAAGAACAGGCACTGGGCATTAAATCCATAGAAGCAGGAGTCTACCACCCTAAACAAGACCTGAGATGCAAACTCTTCAGAGGTCTCAGAGACAACCCAACACATAATGGCAGGGTGCAAGTGCAGGCAGGAACTACATGCACCGAACAATATAACCAAGTAGCTGACAATTGTGTACAGGAACATCTGCACAGTGTAGGGGTTATACCCTTGCAAATCCAGATGGAAGATTCCCCAAAAGGTCATGGATGTGGGAAGTAAAGGCCAAAGTGGTCCCCAGTGGTGATAGAAGCACTTGGACCTGTGACTCCTAAGTTGGAAGAGTGACTCCAACAGATCCCAAGAACAACATCATAGCTCTCTGTCCAGAACAATGCAGTGCCAGGATCAGCTTCCTTGAGTTATATAAATAGACTGGATAAAAATCTAAAATTAAATGCATTTCCACCCTTTACAACAGCCAATTACTTTGCACTTTGATGCATAAGAGAAGGCCAAGAAGGCAATGGGGTTGTTGAAAGTTTATACAATGACCATCCCAACAGGTGAGAATGAAGTTAGGAAGCAACAAAGATTAAAACAATTCACAAATGTTATGTGTAGTTAGCAAAATCAGGCTTCCCAAGTAGATTTCCTAGGAATCAAAGAACTTTTGGTAGCTGATGGATAGCAGTTAAGGTAGTGGATTAGAACCTGTGAACCACAAATTCAAGTCCACCCTCAGGTATGAAAATGTGCTGAATGATTGGGATCAGTCACTCTCTTACATCACCCTATTTTATAAAGTTTTAGTTGAGGGAATGGAAGAAAGAGAGATCCCACTGTAAGGAAATAAATTTAATAAACAACTGACAGGAGTAGCATGCTTTGATGCAATGAAGGAAGGTGACTTCTTCAGCTCCATTTTCCTTTAGCCAGTGATAGTGATATTGAATCAGGTTACTTAGTAAAGAACAAGCACTGTGGGCTCCTGACATAGAGACATAGAACTCCTAACGAAGTTAATTTCCATCTCCTGGGATGTCTTACAGCAGGGGTTCCCAGCCTCTGGGCCATGGCCTGTTGGGAACCAGGCCAGGCAAGTGGCGGGTGAGCATGTGAAGCTCCATTTGCACACGTGGCATGTGTGCATGTGTGCATGTGTGCAAAACCATCCTTCCCTCCCTGCCCCTGCTCTACTGCCACCACAACCACCACCACTGCTAGTCTGCAGTGCTGGAAAGATTGGGGACCACTGCCTTACAGGAAGGGAGATCATCTGGAAGAAAAAGAAAGAGAAATAACTAGCTTACCTTTGTGACCAATTGCCCAATGGCTGAGCTGGGTAACATGAGATAAAAAAAGCCTGATGCTAAGATGGCACCCAGACACTGGGCTAGAATATAGCTTGAGGCATGCAGAGCATCCAGTTTACGAGTGCACAGGAAGGCCATAGTGAGTGCGGGGTTGACTTGGGCACCACTGATCTTACCAAAGCAGTGTGCCAAACTGATAGCTACCAGTCCTGCAGCAAGGGCTGGTTGGAGCGAAGTAGGCAGCACATCTTTAGGACCAGGGGGGGATGAGGCACCCAGCACTATCCAGACAAAGATAAGGGTGCCTGTGGCTTCTGCCAATAGGCTACACCAGAACTGACGGCTCTGCAGTTCCTGGAGAGGAAGGAACAAGGAAAAAATTAAGACACAACTTGACAAAAAAGGTTGATAGGTTGTTGAGAGATGTGTTCCCAATTCAGCCAGAAATACAGTGAAATACATTGCTACCAATCAGAATACCTATGGTCAAACAGATTCAAAGAGATTTTTAAAGAAAAGATTGTGATTTCTGTCTCATAATTCAATTTGATCCAGCAAAGGTAGGTGCACTCTGGATCCTGTCCATTAAAGAAAGACATCCTGACAGGACCTTAGAAGATGCTCCTATTCTGCATAATCCCTGCCCTCTGGAATGAACTCTTCTATCATGCTCTTCTGGTTGGTTGTATTTTCTATATATTGGTTTTATAGTTGCAAGCTGTCCAGAATTGTTTGGGAATTGGGCAGACTGTTAAACAAACAAACAAACAAACAAACAAACCCTCAATATAATAGAATAACAATCCAATAGTTGTTCTTGGAAAATATATCTGCTATTACTTCTTTTAATACCTTTGTAATTGGCTCAGCACATTAAAAAATAGCAAAACAAAATGAAAATACACTTTGAAATAGCTAGTATAGAAATATTCTGATTAATAAAACGGAAACATCCATTTTAAAAAGGTTTGTCAACTTTTTAAAATTCAACAGCTGAACTTAAATTCTAAATAATGGAAAAGATTGTGCTCGAAGGTAGGAGGGCAAAATACAGGAAGAAGGATAGAATCTGCTAGGAAGAAAAGAACTCTGACACTAGAAAGAATTCAGAAAAAATAGTGAGTAGATTTATGAACAAATACATTTTTTATAAAAGAAAAAAGCCAGGTGGGCCAGAAGATAAAATGAGATTTGTCCAATTTCTTTGCTGAGAAACATTCAATCTGTCTATGTGGTTACCAGGAATCAAGGTAAACTTGACGGAGTCTTCATTACAGTATCTCAACATTTAAAGAGGGATTCCTTACCTCCCTGATGCCCATGGTGTCCTCCTTCCAAGTCTGATCTGAGCGAAAGAAAGTGCATTGCTGCTGTCATCTAGTGGTTGGCCAAACACTGTCCTCTTCCCACATTACCTGCGTTCTTGTCCTTTCTTGTTATCAGCTAAGATCTAAAAGGTGAAGCAGGAAAAAAAAAGAAAGTTCTCAAGCAGCAATCTGGTGATCAGAAGGACTTAATACTGGAGTTTCTGATACATTCCAATAACCTGTTTTTCTTTGACAGGTATTATCAACTTACTTTATGCTCTTGATGCAGCTCCACTAATCAATAACCTACAAGTAGCCACATCTCTTCCCCTTCCAGCTTCTGGAGTAAAAGAGAGAAATCACTTGGGACAAAAATGTTAGAAATAATAAAATAAATTAAAAAAAAGCAAGCTGCCTGGATGTGTGAGTAATGAGTTTTTGGCACATCTCAATAGTAAAAGTGTCAAGGCAACGGGCTCTTTGAACTTCATCAGGAAGTCATCTGAAGGGGGTTGTCACAGTTACCAGTGTTCCAGCATGGGGTTTATTTTCGTATGATCAAAGAAGGCTGCAATCATATTTCAATGAATTTACATGGAAAATGAGTGTTTTCACTTTATTTAAAAGAGGAAAAATCTTACATTAATCAATTAAATATGCTGCAGGGTTTCCAGCAGTGTTAGCGTAAGAAGCATGTCTAACTGAAAATGCACAGTAGGAACTGAGCAATAATGTATTTTTTGTTTATTTGTTTGCATTCAAGTTTAAATACAGCCTATTTTCATCCCCAGAGTGCAGAAAAAGAAAATCAAACTGGGAATAATGAAGCAGTCTCAGCTGACACATCTAGAATTGTAATATCATGCCTTGAAATACTCCAGAACATCCACCTTCCATATGCATTCACATAGTATCCACTTTCCCCCTGATCTTTTGTAGAAATTGACTATGGAATGCTTTTTCTTGGCAGCATTCTGTTCTCATTTTTATTACATAATTTCAATATTCATGTTTTGTTTCCTGCACATTCAAGAAGTTCCAAATGTTAACTTGCATCAATGCTTGTTCTTGGCTGTCTTTTATGTAATCAGCCAATGTAAGCCTTTATTCTTTGACAGTTTCATTGACTTGAAGTAAACCTCTGTCTCCATTTCTGGTGTAATCTATCAATATTGCTATGAAGGAAGACTTGTGAAGGAAGACTTGTGTGTAAGCTGTAGGTGACAATCAATGGTGTTCTGTACTTCGGCTTTTCTGACCTGTCCTTTAACAGGCCCTCCTTGGGAATTGAGCTGACTATTGATTGATCCCACTAGGTGGGTAGGTTAGTGTCCTGAATATGGATTTAATCCAGTGATGGGATTCAAGTAATTTAACAACCGGTTCTCTGCCCTAATTATTTCTTCCAACAACCAGTTTGCCAGACTGCTCAGAAAGTTAACAATCGGTTCTCCTGAAGTGATGTGAACTGGCTAAATCCCACCACTGATTTAATCCCATAAATTGAGCATCTCTGTCTAGTGGGTCAGAACAAACATGATTGTCATATAGGGCCTAGGGTATAGATGATAGATTTCATGGTATGTTAATCCCATGCTAGAGTCAAACCATTCTATTCATCAGTTTCTCAGAAATTAGACTAATAGTAGTAGTGAGATATTGTACTGATTTCTTTTAAAAGTGAATAGCTCTTCTTCAGTGGTCTAGTGCAGGGGTCCCATCTGGGGCTTGAGGCCTACTAGTGGGCTGCAAAGTGTTTGCAACTGGGCCAAGAAAACAGCCGGTTGCATGAGCAGTAGGCACGCGTATACACCACTCGTACAATTGGAGCTGCACGCACACTTGCCAACCACAACCACTCACACACAACCCTGGCACTGCCCCCCCGTCCAGAAATGTTGGAGAACAGTAGTCTAGTGCAAAGTTAATTAGGTTTGAAAGTCTCCTTTTGTTGATGGTTGTCACATGAATGGCAGGTCTCATACCTTCTCATACATTACCTCCTCCCTTATTCTAGGTTCTTATCCCAGGCCAATAAACACATTCTTAAGCTCATAACAAGCAGCTTCAATTTTCATGTGTGACTAGTAATTTTTTCCATAGATCTATTATAAACTGAAGTTGGAATTATGCATCTATCCACAGAATATAAGATCATTTTATATTATTAGCATGATACTATTGCTAACCTATTTTTATGCTGAGTTCTTTCTTAAACTGAAAAAATATTTTGCCCCTATAGGCATTTATATAAATTGGCATTGAATCAGTCTCTTCATCTTTTCCAAAACTAGGCAGAAAGACACAATTCAGTGCATCTTCCAATATAAGGGCTTCTCCCAGACAGTATCAGTTCTCAATTTATTTCTGTAAGTGTGTACCAATCATATCCTTCACTCGTTTCAGTGTGCTAAAGGGGGACAGCTGTCATAATTATCTCTGCTCTGTGCTTTGGTCTCAGGTTTCATAATTGTTCACACTCTTGTTCTGTTGCTGACAAGCCTCTGTTTGCCAGTTCATTGTATTGCTTCTGGTAAAGAACAGCATTCAATGCATCATAATGTAGGTAGTATTTTAGAACAGGGTCATTACAGACCTAAACTCTGTTGTAGGTCTGATTGTCCCCACTATATAGTCTGTTTTGTCAGCTGGTATACAGTAGAAGCTCTTCTTTGATTGCCAAATGGAAAGAGAAATTTGGCAAGAAATTATTCATTCTATAAAGCACAATACAGTACTCCAATTCTATTGGTAGCATATTCCAAATTGCTTCAAATTGATTTTATTTATGTAGAGTACTTATTTATCACAGAGGTTTTTATACTACGTTCATAATCAAGACTCTAAGCAATTCATAGCATCATAAAAAGCATTGGAACAATAATCATGCAAATCATAATATTTAATAATTAAAAATTATTTTTGTTGTTGCATGTTACTCAGTTCTGCAGCATTTGAGCGGCTTATAAATACTGTAAATAAATACAGGCAGTCCCTGAGTTATGAGGTCCGATCCTAGGTCTGTCTTTAAATCAAATTTGATGGTTTGTGGAAACAGTTATTTAGCATAAGTTAAATGTTTGTCTTAATACATATTTTACCATTCTATGCCCATAAAACACTTCAGAAACACTTTTGGAACCTTTTAATAACTAATTCCTGATAGAAACCCTTTCTAGAGCAGCCATTTCTGTAGGAATCAATCTTCTGAATATAGGAGAGGCTCCTTTGTATATGAATAGTTCCTACTTTTGACAAAGTATGTCAAACTTTGTCTATCAGGTTGCTATAAGATGGGGGTGGGGGAAGAGTCAAACTGTGGTAACCCTAACCATGCAATCAAACACCTTTTTATGTGCATATTAAAAAGGAGTGGGATCATTTTACCTTCTTTAAAACCCTTCTATTTCCCGCTATAGTGGGGAAGAGGGAATGGCCTTGAAGGCAGGAGGAAGAGCTGCCTTCAAGTGGATTGAAGCTGGGCCAAAGATACATGAGAAAACATCTCAGACAAGCCGCTCCCAAGCTCACATGAAGATAGAGGGAGGGAGGGAGAAGCACAATCAGATGCTGTTGCTCTCAGCCTCTCAGGAACCGTCTGCCGAAACCAGGAAGCACGATACGCACACAAGGGATCAGCTAGAGCACCCGGATTTAATCTTGGCTACCACAACGGTATACAGCAAAGGCTGGCACCCTACTATAAAAGTAGTTCTGACCTACATGGCATTGGTTTCTTAATCTGGTATACCTTGTTAGGCTGACATCTGGAGACCTCCCTGCTTCCCCCACGGCTCCCCAAAGAGTGTGACTGCTTCTGTCTTAATTGAAGGAAGAAGGAAATGTACCCCAATATCCAAAGTGCACTATTAGGCCTGTCCCCAGAGGAAACCTGTACTTGAGGGCAGCTCAGATTAGGCAGCAACAAGAGCATTTACCTCAACAGCTATTGGAAACTGAAAGGCTCCAGCCTTTGCTTGCCATGTTGTTTATTGTCATGTCAGCATCTGACTCAGCAAAAGCAAGGTCTGGTGCTGACCTCTGGCTGACCTAGGTTCCCCCATCTCTCTGTTTGTCCCCTTTCTGTGCCTGGTCTTTGCTGACTTACTACAAACAGCTAGAACAATCCTGTCAATGAAAAGGTAGCAACCAAAGTCATCCATCCACACCCTATTGCAGTCATGTGTCCTTGTTGCATTGAATTAGGGTTTAGTGGAGACTCAGAAAGCCACAAGGAAAATGAAGGGAGCAATTCTGAAACTACCCATCGGAAAATAGAGGCAAAAAATGAGGTTGCCAAACATTTGCAGGAACTTGGAGTAATATTTTCCACATTAAATCTGTAATACCAGGGGACACCAACAAAAGAACACCTCTCTCTGGAACATCATTCCCCCAGAGATGAGAATGGCCCCCACTCTTAATACTCTTCTGGAAGGCACTGAAGACCTGGTTCTGCCAGTGGGCCTGAGGAACCCAGAGCGGGATGGAGCCCATTAAATGGGTTGTGTGAGGTGCTGTCGCCGGGGTGTGTGTGTGTGATTTTAGTATATTTATTTATTATATGACTTACTAGTTTTATTGTTTTTATATGGGGTTTTATATTCTGTAAGCCACCTTGAATTGCCATGTGCAAATAGACGGCAATATAAATTCCATAAACAAACAAACAAACAAACAACTTCTAAATCAAAAGCTGGTGTCTTCCTGACAAAGGTGAGTTCTGATACTCATGAGAAATGAGTATTGCTATATATTCTTTCAAGAGAATCAATGCTATTCAAGGTGCATAAAAAAGTAATATGCCAAAGTAATCAAAAGCATAATACAAGAAAAAGGAAATCTAGCTACATCTAGTTTACCCCCATACCATTCACTACACCGCTACATATTAATGTTCTTCAGCACCATAATTCCAAGGTACAGTATCCATTTTCTTTGTTTAGCCTTACTGATGATCCAGCTTTTATAACTACATAGTAAAAGGATAAATTATGGCTTTGATAATAGGTATATTTATTGTCACAGTGAGCTTTCTGCAGTTTAATATTCTAAGTTGCTTACATACACAATTACCATGTGTTTTGTTGCAAACATGATTTATTTTATTTATAAGATTTAGAGGTCAACATGCTACCAAACTGCTTTGGGTGGCTTACATTTAAAAAGCAAGAAACAATAAATGCAAAAATACAGAAAATCTACTCCAGAAGACAAATCATCCATAACAAACATAAGATATCCAAGGCCTAGGAGAATAACCAGGTTTTCAATGACCTTCTGGACATCATACTCTGGGGAGATGCTGTTCCAGAGGACAGGTGCTGAGACAGAGAAGGCATACTTCCTATGTACCAATAGATGACACTGTTTAATTGATAGGACTTGAATCATACCCTCTCTCTCTGATCTTACCAGAAAAGCAGAAACTATTGACATTGGTGGTCAGGTCCTATGACAGGAAGAGCTTAATAGATGGTAACCAGCATTTTGAATTACACGCAGAAGCTGACTGGAGATCATTGCATCTCATGGAGCAGTTGCTATCATGTGGCTATTCTAACCTACCTGCACCACCATATTCTAGACCTGTTGTAGTTTCAAAGTGATATTCAAGGGCGGCTCCATGTAAAGCACATTGCAATAGTGCATTTGTCAGGTGACTGGAGCATGAGTTTGAAGGGCCTCCTAATCTAGGAACAGACAGAATTGATGCATTAGATCAGGGGTGTCAAACTGGCGGCCCACAAGCCGGATGCATCACACGCAGGCCACGCCCACCCCAGATCCGCAAATGGGGGAAACGTCAAGAAATGTCACGTGATGGCAATGGGACGGTGCAAGTTCGACATCCTTGTATTAGATGAACCTATATGGAGGTCCTCTTGGCTATAACTGCTAACTGCTCTTTTGAGCTGGAATTGTAAATTCAAGATGACCCTCAGATTGTGCATCAATCTCAAATGGAGAAGCGTCCCAAATATTACAAGAACATGTACAAATTCGGGTGAAGTGGATTAATTTTGTAGAAAGCAAGAATTTTGTTATTTTCTATATAGTATTGTATTTTTATACTACCACACATTACAGTGTACATGTAACACCCACACCCACATTACTGTACTGTAACAGTGAAACCCCAAATCCTCTAATTGAAATCTGCATATCTTCATCATTTAGTTGTTCAGAGGTGTGGGGCAAGTTGGAGGAAGATTCATGAAACTCAGAACTATAATACTCTACTACACTATGTATGTAGAGCTTCTGTTTGGGCTGTTGTGCTTGGATTATCTTTGGATAAGGGCAAAAATGTGGACTAACAATGTTTGTCATTTCCATACACTCTATTTATTGCACTCTATAGCATTCTCCAGCCATTGCTGTGCAAATATATCAGTAATGAGGACAGGCTTTGTATCGCCCTGGTGTTGGCTGGAGGATTTTATGTTATGTATCTCCAGTGCCTTGTCAAATTATCATAATGAAGCATGCACAATGAATATTAAAAGATCTATCCAGAAGAAGCTGCTGCTTTACCAAATTATTTCTTTCCAGGATGACAGGATTAATTATTCTTCATACACAATACTGCTTCTTGCATGCAGCCCATGGGAAAAAGGAATAAATTGCTGTTGAATTCATTTAACACTAGTTCTGCTAGCCAAAGCAAGAGCAAGCTGTACATTTCTAGTTGTTGATTCAGCAAGAAACCAGTTAAAAAGTTGTAGTACAATCCAATCCCTGAAATCCTGGAGGATTTTTCTACGGCTGCCAAAAGTCACCATTCCTTTCTTTAAAAGATTTCTTCAAGTGTGTCACTTCCTCCCACCCCCACAGAAAATGAACATCTTGAGGGAGTAATTCATGTTGGAAAAAATAGCACAAAGAAAAGGCTTACAAAGATTTTCATAGTGCAACAATCTTAGAATATATGAGTTGGGTTGAACTTTATAGGTCATGTAATCCAATTTTCTACTCTATGCAGAATTCTAGGTGATCCTTCACAAATGCTAACCAGTTGTATTTAAAAAAACCCACAAGGGAGTTGATCCCTGTTCTGTGCACATCAGGGGTCCCCAACCTCCAAGTGTTAGGAACCAGGCTGCAGAAGTGAGTAAAGCTGCATCTGTGTATACACAGGGTCTAGATAGCAGGCAAAACAATTCCCCTCTGCTGCCCCCTCCCCCCATCTGTGAAAAAATTGCCTTTTCCAGAAACCAATCCCTGCTGCGAAAAAGATTGGGGACTGTTGAAGTAGATGATTCCATTGTTTTATCAGGAAATTCCTCCTAATATTCAGGCTGAGTGTCCGTTGTTTTAATTTCAGCAGGTTGCTCCTTGTCCTACTTTTGATTTCAGCATAGAAAAAGCCTGCCTCTCTCTTGCATATGATAGCCTTTAGATGTTTTAAAGTAATATTTTCCATTAGGTTTCTCTTGCACAAGCTAAACATGTTCAGGGCCTTTAATAGTTGATCATTTTGGCAGCTCTCATCTGAATCCACTTCAGATTCTCCAAATCTTTAAGAGATGGTGTTCAATACTCTAAGGGTGATCTAACCAGCACACTTTGCAAAGGAATGTTTAATTCTGGGAATCCAATACTTTTTTATAATACAGCCTTTGCTCCATCACACTACTTCTTCATATTGGCTGGGGTCCACCAGTATTTCCTAGGTCTTTTATGTATAATATAGTCCCTTCCCTTCCTTTCCCTTATCCAACACACATTCCTCTCCTTCTATTTTCCCCATAACAACAACCCTGTGTGGTGAGTTGGGCTGAGAGCGCGCAAACTGGCCCATTTTGAAATCATCCCCAAACTTGAATTACATAATTTTGCTAAAATCTTGCTTTAGGAAAACAAAAACTGATCCTTCCTCCCAACATTCAATTCCTTAATGAATTTACAAGATGGAAATTGAGGTATTGGACAATATATTTTTGGCTATTAGGCCAAGGATCAAATACAATAGTATGATCTTTGGTTCCCAAAGTTTAATAATTCTTTATACAGATTTTTAGAAAAACCTTGCGCCCATTTAGACAAATGTGTTTTTCACTTTTGTTGTATTATATTAATGGAACTGCTGGATTTTCAGACACAGTATCATTTTTTTCTGATACAGGTAGTAAGTACATTTAGTGATTGTTACAATGGCACTGACAAAAGTGACTTATGATCATTTTTCACACTTAGGACCGACTCCCCATAGTCACGTGATTTACATTTGGAAGCTTGACAACTGATTCACATTTACGACGGTTGTAGATTCCTGGAGTCATGGGGTCCCCTTTTGCGACCTTCTGACAAGCAAAGTGAACAGGGGAACCAGCTTCACTTAACAATTGTGTTACTAATTTAAGAACTGCAGTGATTCACTTCACAAATGTGGCGAGAAAAAATGGAGCACAACTCACCTAACAAGTTTCTCACTTAACAACATAAATTTTGGGTTTCTATTGCGGCCGTAAATTGAGGACTACCTGTATTCCAAACGATAGAAGCATGTCCTTCCTTCTTTCCTTATCCTTTTAGATTTTTAATCATTTTGTCTGATGAAATTATGACAAAGCTCCAGTTTGCTTTTTAACCTACTGTAGATTTAAAGTGGATATAAACTTTTTTTCTTCTCTCTCTCGGAGTAAAACGGCCTACTCTAACAAGCCATTCATCGAGCATTTAATCAATGTGGGCACGTGATGCCAAATAGTCCATTGGCAAAGAAGCTTCTTTTCAGATTAAAATGGCTCCGGAGGGATGTTTTTTGAAGATGCCGCGCCCTAAAATAAGATGGCGGCCCCTAAAACGCGTTCGGTATCCACAACCCAGCCCTTTGAATTTCAAGATGGCGGTTGTAATCTATAGTGTTGGCTCAGTTATGCCCGCCTCCAAGATGGCTCCCATATTTATCTTCAGACCGCCAGTTTCACGTGACTTATGAATTCCAAGATGGCGGCGCCCATCCTGAGAGGCGTGAGAGGTCAGGGCTGGGGTTTGTGCAGCTTCGGATACCGCCAGACGTTCCGGAGAGGTAGAAAATTTTGTCCTTTGCCTAATAGAAAACTGGCTGGTCTCAGTGAGCGGCTAACGCTCAAGCCAACACTTCCACGGTTTCTTTCGTTCCTTCAAGACTTTGGCCACGTGTGTGGCACTCCGATTTACTCCTTTAAAGTGCTTCTGTGCCCTTCACTAGTTCGAGAGCAGTAGAAATTCAGTAGCAAAAATCTCAGCGTTTTCTGTTGAATATTCCAGTCACGCTGCTGTTTAAAGTTACACGCAAGATTTAAGTTGAGGATGCATGGACGTTTTTTTCTGCTAGTGGGATCCGGTCTTTTATAAGCTTTTATAGTCTTTTGGAAATTAAAGGATTTGATCCGACAATAATTTTTGTTGAGGCGAATATCAGTTTACTTCTTTTAGTAGCGGGATTATTGGCAGAGCTCCAGGATTAAATAGGCAAAGGGGGAAAGAGTGCAGATTTTTCTAGTTTGGGAAAATGTGTATTTTTCAAGGGAATGTGCAAATCCTCAGCGTGAACTGAAGCTACTCATAACCATCTTAAGTTTCACTGAGATTGTTTCCAAGTAAGGTTGCTTAGAGAGATTGTATCAATATTAAAGCACTTAATTAAATGTATGCAATAAACGAGAGTGATACTTAAAGATGTTTTTAAAAGCTTTCTGGTGCTAAACTCTTCCTTGAGTTGACAGCTTTCTATTCTCACATAGTTCGTTATATTCATTACATGCACTAGAAGCTTATCTAGGAAGGCAACTTATTTTTTCTGTTTGTGTTGTTTTACCAATGGTTAACTTATTTATATTTTGCTCCACTGTATTTTTATAATCTAGCTCATTGCTATGAGTAACATTTCTTGTTTTACAGTTTTTTTAAATGTTTTGTTGATACTGTTCTCTTTTCATTTTTTGTAATGTGTTATGAATCACACAGAATTTCATCTGTAAAGTGGATATCCATAACAATTCATTTGCTAAATAAAATTCTTTATTTGGTGACAGAAAGTGAAATTTCGGTGAGATATAACCGTAACTCTTTTTAAATATTAAATGTTTGTTATCAGATAATGAATGCCTTGCCATTGCTTCTCAATACTGCTACATTTTCATATGTTATATTTCTCTGCTCTACATTTCACTTGTTGGATTGTGAGCTGTCAAGAATCATTGAGTCAGCATACAAGTTTTATAAATTTACTTATGTAAGATTTGGGCACAGATGGGCATTCCACTTCAAAATACTGAATTCCCTCCAAATTAGTATATTAACAATTGCAGCACTTGTGGGAATCAATCCTACAGGAGATATAGGTTCTTGATAAAGCTTGCTATTAATGTATTGCCATTTAGTTGGATGCCATTTTCAAACATATTTGGTTTAATTTTAATTATTACATCTTTAAAATTGTTGGTTACATACGTACATATTATAGCAAGCCTTTTCTGAAATAATTTAGTTATAAAGTGCAGATGCATAATTTTAAGGAAAAATATTTTTGAACTGTAACTGCAAGCTTAACTCAACCAGCTAAGTATATTTAATTGAATGAAAGAGATGCATTTGCTAAACTAATCATCATGTATTAATTTTCCTGGTCCCATACCTTCCTGATACTTTGAACTGGAACTCCTAGACCTCTTGGCCTTTGGCTATGTTAGTGGGAATTCAGGGTGTTCTCAAAGCATCTGAAGGCTAGTTAGCCAAAATATAACATTATTGAATGATTAATAGAAATGTGCCGCTGTCAACAGGAGTTGGTAAATTGTTTATCTAGTTAGGAAGACAATTCTTAAGAACAAAGGAGTCACATATAAAGGTAAGCCAAAAGTTTGGTCCTTATATGTATTTTTCTTATTTCAGAGATCAGTTTCAAATTAGATGAGAAAACAGCCCACAGCAGCTTGGATTTATTCAAAAAGGACACTGGGGTCCTCTATCGCATGCTGGGAATTGACCCCACCAGAGTGCCTCAAAACCCTGAACGCTTCAGAGACTGGGCTGTAGTTTTGGGTGACACGACCATCTCCAGGGGCTGCCATTACTGGGAAGTGACTGTGAAACGATCACAACAGTTCCGCATTGGGGTGGCAGATGTGGACATCTCCCGTGAAGTGTGCATAGGAATGGATGACAATTCCTGGGTCTTTGCCTATGGGAATCGCTGCTGGAATGCCATGTTTGCTAATGAAACCACTCCAATCACTAACATTGGCCAACCAGAAAGAGTCGGCCTATTCTTGGACTATGACCACAAAAGATTCAGCTTGATAGATATACAACAACACATGTTTATCCACAATACGTTGCCAGAGTTCCGAGGTCCGGTGGTGCCTGCCTTTGCCCTCTGGGATGGTGAATTGCTCACCCACTCAGGCCTGGATGTACCCGAGACACTCAAGCAAAACTGAAATCTATTCAAGAGTATTGATACCGAGATATTTTTTTCTGTTTCCTTGCCTTTTGCGAGTGAAATTTGCCATCCTTTACTTGTGCCATATTTATCTTGCACTGCTATTTTGGTTTTGTCAGGAAAGGGTTGCTTAAAAAATGAGCTTTCTTAAGGCAGCAATTGTTTATGTGATCAATTGCACCATTTGATACCTTACCTCATAGGCCTCTAGTTCTGTAGGAGTCAGGACATTCTCTTCTCCCACTGTGTTGCAGAACCATTCCAGAAATTGTTCTGCCTCAGGACAGTCAAAGAGCCAGTCAGTCATTACCACAAAGAGACTTGGGGTAGATGGTTTTCAAGACTTCTACAAATTCTGTTCCTGTCAATGGCCTCCATCAGGAAAGCTCTGGAGCAACCATTCCAGAAATTGTTCTGCCTCAGGGCCATCAAAGAGCCAGTCAAAGTCATTCCCACGAAGAGTAGTTGCCTTGGGATAGATGGTTTTCAAGACCTCTACAAATTCTGTTCCTGTAAATGGCCTCCATCAGGAAAGCTCTGGAGCATCTCTGTGTGAATATGTTTGGATTGTTCCTCTAACGGACCACTTTATGCTTTCAAAATGGAAATCTCCTTCAAATATCTGAAAGCTTGAGCAAATACTTCTAACAGGAAAAGGAAATCTCAAAGGAGATTTCCATCTTGATAAGAACAATGATTTTTAACACAAAGGATCTATTGCCTCCTGCTGGTGGGGTCGGAGGACAAAATTAGCTTAGAATTAAGCAGATGGCATCGCATGACCAGTGAAAATCCAACTCTCCTGAATTCATAAACAATACTGTGCACAAATTAATGTAGGAATTACTCTATTAATACCAGCCCCAGATTATCCTGTGTTAGATTGGTTGAAAGAACAAGAATCGACCCAATATACATCTGCAGTGACATATATTCATCAAAAAGGAATGACAAAGAATTTGCTACAGTTTTATTAGAATCACCATAATTAAAATTAGCTGAAATCAACAAATATTTAAGCAGTGTTTTCTTTTTCTTGGTGTTGGATGTAGCAAGAGCAGTTCTGTATACTGTGTAAAAATAAAAGCATCTAAAACAAAATGTTATTTTATCTGGACTTCTGAATGCAAATATCCATTGTTTGGAAATGCACACAGTAGTTAAAAAATCTAGATGGATAAAGTAGCCTACTAATCTTGTTGGCAGCAACATTGAAACAGCACTGTACTGCTTCAAGGTTTTCAGTTTTTCCTGTTCCACAGTGATTGATTTATGACAGATATTTTGCCATTCTATTCCAAAATAGCTGAACACTTTTATTGGAGCAGTAGAGTAGCTGCTGAAGAGAGGTGCAGGAAAAATGATGGTGACATTTCAAGCAGCTGATGGAATGTCTTATGCCATGTTAGAAGAACATTGCAAGATAGCACATATTAGCCCTCAAGGGGGACTTATTTCCTGTGTGGTAATGAATGTAGTTTTCTATATACAGGGGTAATGACTGAACCTGGAAGTATCTTTCCCCATACTTGCGATTAAGTTTTTGGAGAGGAGAGAAATGACTGATTGGAGTGTGAACAAGTGTTTGAAGTAGTGACCCAAAATATAAGAGAGCAACAGTGGAGATAAGCTATTTCCCCATTTTTGCTTTCCATTCTGGTGCTTGTGTAAATTATTTTTAGCTTGTTGAGTTTGGCTTTCTCAAAATGGAGGTTTGTGAGTGGTTGCAAGTATCATAGCAGTCATGTTGTAACTGTGCATGTAACATGTTGATAAAAAAATTCAATTATCCAGTAGAGTTGTGTGAAGGTTGTCTGAAAGTTGTCTGGTTGAATCATTGCAACTGGACTATTTTGTTGTTGTTAGTCTTGAGCAGTGGTAGTCAACCTGGTCCCTACCTCCCACTGGTGGGCGTTCCAGCTTTCATGGTGGGCGGTAGGGGTTTTGTCCCTACTTTATAAATCACCATTACTGTGGAATTGGTGGGTGG
>JANHZT010000116.1:41209-58753 GCA_032468215.1 Stegonotus admiraltiensis
AGAAAGTCCAGTTGCCTCTTGAAAAAAGCACCTTTGGGACAACCATGACCTGGATGACTGAGAATTTCCATAGACATTTAGAGGTCCCATGTTCGCTGTAAGAGTGATTTTTTTTTTTGAGCTGAGGCAGCATGATTTATTTACTTTTAAATAAAGTAATAAAGTAAAACTCTTTTTAAAAATTCCTCCATTTAATACGTCTTCAACTTACGACCACAACTGAGCCCAACATTTTTGTTGTTAAGTGAAACATTTGTTAAGTGAATTCTGCCCCATTTTACAACTTTTCTTGCCACAGTTGTTAAGTGAACCACTGCAGTGGATAAGTTAGTAATCCAGTTGTTAAATGGACCTGGCTTCCCCATTGACTTTGCTTGTGAGAAGGTCGCAAAAGGGGATCGCGTGACCTGGGGACACAACAATGGTCATAAATATGAGCCAGTTGCCAAACATCCAAATTCTGATCATGTGATCATGGGGATGCTGCAATGGTCGTAATTGAAAAATGATTCAGTCTTGTCGTAACTTTGAGCAGTCACTAAATGAACTTGTAAGTGGAGGACTGCCTATATATCAACATTTGGGAAAATTTTCTCCAGCCTGGAGACAGAAATATATAGTATTTAAATTTGCTTAACATAAATCTTGCAGATCTGAATACAATTTGCAGTTGGAGGTATAAGGATTGAGCTTCTAGGAGTCTCAGTCATATGACACTGAACAGTTCATTTCTCCTTTCTTTGTTTTGTTTGGTGGTAGGAGAAAAGATGGAAGAGATACCAAGAAGATGATGACACCTGTTTAAGGCAAAGCAATTCTGTAATAAATGTCTGGGAAAACATAGAATTTCCTATCTTTACACCTGAAATTGCTTTGGATTTTTAGAGAGCTCTAAATGTAGGGAAATTCATAAATAGATAGAATTCCCTCCAATGGCAGTATTATATTTACTGCGTGCTAAATACTTTTCGCCTTTTTCTGATACTTTTTATACAGAATCTTCCCTCAGATCCAATACATTGTTTTTTTATGATGGTTTATTGTTTTAAAGTGCACGCTGACTAATGGTGATGGATCAATATTATATTGAACTTACTGTATATGAATGAGAGCATTGCCTTCCCTTCACAAACCCCCTTCCCCATTTTTGTTAGAGGTGAGCCCCAGTGAAGCACCAATTACAAAAAATCTGGCATATGTTTAAACCAGTGGCCCCCAAACTTTGGACATTAGGGACTGGTTCTGTGGAGAGAGATTTTTCCATAGACCAAAGGGGGGCATGCTTTCTCATACTGCCTGCATCCCACAGATGGAGCTTCGCTTGTTTACATGGCCCGGTTTCTGGCATGCCACAGCCCAGTGCCAGTCCACAGATTGGGGGGTTAGGGACCCCTGGTTTAAATCATGCAAGCCTGCAAATGCAAATGTGGATATAGAGCAGATGCCTAGAAATCATGGCAGATCCTGAATATGATACCTTCAGCTGCAGCAACATGCAAGGCCGTACGAGAGTCATAGTCTTTCTGTTCCATGTCCATAGCTGACAGAGCAAACCTAGAAGAAAGCCAAGAGGACAGAGGTAAATGTCATGGAAGGAAATTTCACTTGTATTCAAGATCTCTCTTCAGCACCATCTTTCCCTGGATAAGTAAAGTTATACCTCCGAAGGGCAGAGATATCTCCACTGTGAGCAGCAAACAGCAGATTCACAACAGTCTTGTTCTAAAAAAAAATATGAAGTATATTGAGCGCATCGGGCTTACAGTAACTCATCTTCATGATTTTGGAGGCTTTTAAAAACTCTCATAATGAAATATTCCAAATATATACCCCGAAACAAAAATCTTCCACAACTGGGTTACAATGTAGCTAAAAGAAGCTTCTAGTTGACTAGAATGGAGGAAAACCTCTTCATTGCAGGCAATGCTGGTTGTTGTTTCCTCACAGTTTTCTTGTACACCATGACTGATCAACTGTTTGCGTGACTGAATTGGGGATGGAAAGGCATCCCTGCACATCCGCTTCTTCAGCTTATTTGTAGCAGCAAGAGCACAGCAAAGGTTGCAAATCAGAGCTACATGAGATCCAGAGTGGGTGGTCATATTGGATGGATGGATGGATGAATGGATGGATAAATGAATTCCTGAAACCAAGAAGGCAAAGATCTCCCATGTTTTTAATACTTGTACAGTCCTCCTGAACTGAGAGCCTCACCTCTTTAGGTTGGCAATAGCAATAGCAGTTAGACTTATATACTGCTTCACAGTGCTTTCCAGCCCTCTCTAAGCAGTTTATAGAGTCAGCATATTGCCCCCAACAATCTGGGTCCTCATTTTACCGACCTCGGAAGGATGGAAGGTTGAGTCAACATTGAGCCAGTGAGAACTGAACTGCTGGCAGTCAGCAGAAATAGCCTGCAGTACTGCATTCTAACCACTGCGCCATCACGGCTCAGAGCAATTCTTATTCTGTGCTCTCTAGGACTCTGAGTTTCTCTTCCACTCTAGTCCACTTAAATCTGTAGTATCTTTCCAATACAAGGGCCCTTGGTCTCTTACCCTAACTTCATCTCCTTCACGGCGTGGGTCCATCTTGCGGGTACAGTGTAGCAAATTGTCATAGTTGTGAAAATTAAAGAGGGACACCAATTCCTGAAGAAATAACAGTCAAAAGACAAGAATAAGCATCAAAAAAGAATGAAATGAAAAGTTATAAAATAAACTGTAATGCTTTCTAGTAATTGTTTCAAAGAAGATGGAAGCAACATCAGCATCCAAGATACCACAGAACAGTGGTTCTTAAACTCTGGGCATTTTCCTCCAAGAGGCTAATTTGAACATATCTTGGGAGTAATGAAACAATTTGTAGTTGCTTGTTAATGACTTGATGTTCCAGTTTGGAACTCCTGCTGCAAAATGCTTATGTAAAACAACAATCTGGGGATTTTTGTGTGTGTGTGAGGGTAATGACATTTGAGACCAGGAAAAGGGGTAATTAGGTTAATTGGTTTAAGAATCATTGCGTTAGAAGATATTCCCTACTTACAAAAATCCCTACATTAGAAGATGAAGTCAGATCAGCATTACCAAGTCCAAAGACAATAGGAATTGATGAAATAGCTACAGATATGTGGCAAAGAACAGAAAAACAATCAGTTCTAGTTTGGCTCTAACCAAACCAAGCCAGAGTGCCAAAGAATTGAGGGCTTTGAACTATGGTGCTGGAGAAGACTCCTGCGAGTCCCTTGGACTGCAAGGCGATCAAACCGGTTAGTCCTAGAGGAGATCAACGCTGACTGCTCTTTAGAAGGCCAGATCCTGAAGGTGAAACTCAAATACTTTGGCCACCAAATGAGAAGGAAGGACTCACTGGAGAAGAGCCTAAGGTTGGGAAAGATTGAGGGCAAAAGAAGAAGGGGACGACAGAGAACGAGGTGGCTGGATGGAGTCACTGAAGCAGTAGGTGTGAGCTTAAATGGACTCCAGAGGATGGTAGAGGACAAGAAGGCCTGGAGGAACATTGTCCATGGGGTCACAATGGGTCGGACACGACTTCGCAACTAACAACAACAACAAAAACCAAGCAAATCTGAAGTATGAGACCCTAGCCGACAGATTCAGTCTTCTAGTACCAATATCAAAGAAATAAATAATAATATTAATATGTTAAATAATAATTAATATTAATAAAATGTGCAAACAATTGTCCAGTATCCTTTACTCCATATGTCAAAAAATAATGCTCAGGATCATCCAATGCAGATTGGAGCCCCTTATGAAAAGGGAAATACCAGATGTTCAAGTTCATTTTAGAAGAAGCCAAGAATCAAGAGGCAATCCTGCTGAGGCATGCTGGAAAATCTAAACATCCAAAGAACATCAGAAAGGATCAATTTTTTATTTATTTATTTATATGTTACTTTTATTTTTTTAATAAATAATTCAAGGAGGTGAACATAGCTAATACTCCTTCCTCCCCCTATTTTCCTCACAACAACAGTCCTGTGAGATGGGTTGGGTTAAGAGAGAGAATGCCTGTCCCAAAGTTACTCAGACTAAGCCAGGACTAGAATTCACAATCTCCTGATTTCTATCCTTAACCAGCAGACCAAACTGGCTTTTAGTTCATGCTTCATTGACTACAAAAAGTCTATTTAAATTATTTTCCTAAGTAATATCCTTAGGAAAATGGAATTCCAAATCATCCATAACCTTATATGAAACTTATATACGAGACAGAAAGCCACAATCCTGACAGAACATGGCAAAACAGACTGACTCCAGACTGATACAGAAATGGAACAAGGCTATAGATTCTCTTCTCTGTATTCACCTTATAATATGCTTAATGTACAGTAAAGGAGGCTGGATTGGAAGAAGATGAGAGCCGTTTTAAAAGCTGAAGAAAAAACCTCAATAATGACAGAGCAATGATCCTGCTCTGATGGCTGACAATGAAACTCAAGGAGTATGGAGAAAATTGGATTATCTATAAGTGTAAACTATTAACAAGCACAGCAACCATCCTTCATACTAACTGAAGACAGGTAGCTTCTGTCTTTTAGGACTGACTGTAGTAAAGGAGCTAACAATAAAAAAATAAGTCACAAAGTAGTATTTGGTAGAAGAAAAATTAAAGCCTTTGAAAAGATTTTCAGATACAACCTATCTATGGCTATCCTGGCTATCTATAAATATCACAATCATGCATGATATTCTTTTCCCTGGGACAGTCTAGAGAAGCAAAAGTCAAACTCTGAAGAAGCAGGATAGAGTATTGACACTTTTGAATATAGGTGTTATAGAAGCTTCCTGAGAATACCATGGATAACCAACAAACAAATGGATCAAAGGACAAATCAATCCGGAATTCTAATCTGAGACACAAATTATCACATTTTGGATTTGTTATGCAAAGACTTGGGGATGCGGTGGCTCAGTGGCTAAGACACTGAACTTGTCGATCAGAAAGGTCAGCAGTTCGGCAGTTCGAATCCCTAGTGCCGCGTAACAGAGTGAGCTCCCGTTACTTGTCCCAGCTTCTGCCAACCTAGCAGTTTGAAAGCACGTAAAAAATGCAAGTAGAAAAATAGGGACCACCTTGGTGGGAAGGTAACAGTATTCCATGCGCCTTCGGCATTTAGTCATGCTGGCCACATGACCACTGAGACATATTCAGACAGTGCTGGGTCTTCGGCTTAGAAACGGAGATAAGCATCGCCCCCTAGAGTCGGGAATGACTAGCACATATATGCGAGGGGAACCTTTACCTTTACCTTTACCTATACCTATGCAAAGACTTAGCCCCTTGAGAAATCCAGGATGTTGGAAAAAGTGGAAGAAAAGAAAAAAGAGAAGAAAAGCCAACCAGTAGCAAGGCTGTTGGATTTGATTTCAGCAGCCATGAATGCATCACTGGAAGACCTGAAGGGCCATGTTGGGAACAGATCATCTTTGGAGAACTTTTATTATGTAGTTCCTAAGAATCAACATTAACTTGATTATCAACATCAATATAATCAAGAATTTTGAAATTTGGCATAAAAATGTGGGGGACTTCAGCTGTTCAAGTGCTTCATAGTAAAACTATTTGTACTTTCTCATAGATGTTAATTCTGATATGTTTTATGGTTATGACATAAAATATAGCGAATAAATACCAGAAGCACATCAATTATGTTGTCATTTTCCCAATTACTCTTCATTTAATATGGAGAGCGCTTTTCATTTCTATCTTTATTATAGTGTTGCTCATGAGAAATGGAGACTGGGAGAGTGGCTTGCACAAAACCTCTGCCCACCCATCAACCCAATTCTGTCACCTTTCCATCCATGGTTCTCACAGGCTCTTTTAAAAAGGCTCCTTCTACGTGACGTCTGTAGTTTCATGAAACTTACCTGACAAAACCCAATTCCTTTTGTGCTGTTGCCAGCTTTATCCAGAGGGGGCGATAGACACATCACTCCCATAACATTGGGCACCACCAGCAGGATAGCCCCAGAGACTGCAGATTTGGCAGGAAGACCAACCTGGTAATGAGAAAGAGATTACGTGAAGGATACAATGAGTCACGTTTTAAGTATCTCAAAACTCTTCCTCCTATTCAGCGTTAAACCAAGTAAGTACAATTGAGGGACAAAGAGATAAAGTTGATCGCTGCAAATGGCAAAGCAGATACCCAATTTGCAGTATATTTCAGTTGCATTATTAATTCTGGAAGCTCTTTGCAGGTGTAAATTGGGCTTTGCCTGGTGCAAAATTACATTTCATGCTGGGCTCGGAAAATGAAACTGGTGGCTATTACCATGCAGATGAAGCAGGAAAATAGCACTAGAGAGAAGCATTTCGGAAAGCAGAAGTGGATGGGTATACAAGTACTGTAACCACAATTTTGGTCCGCTACACGCACACTATTTTTAAGAATGGTACATTTCTGGTTGTCTCTCCTTTGCAAAGCATCATGCCAGGATGACTGAAGAGAGTGGATAGATGCTACAGAACATCTATCAAGAAACAAGTGCCCAAAAGAGGAGACTGCATTGCATAAATCTAATAAGTGCCCTACATTTTTCCAGAGAACATCAGTGTACAGCTGTCAGAAATGAGCTAAGATCAACACAAGCCAAGAAGCATCCTACAGCATCTCAAGCCTCAGCACATTACAGCAGCAAAGTGTCTCCCCCACTTGCCGAACCACAAGTCTCCAGCATGGACACAAGCCTCTCTAGACAAAATTGTACTATCTCCTGATTATCTTGAATATTTGTGTGAGGCAAATAGAGTATGAGGCAGCTGGTTCAACCTTCCTAGATCTAGTTCACACCTCATACTATGATAAAATGTGGCTTATTTGGTTTTAGTGGACTGTCATTTGATCTCAGGCAACTGTACAGATAGTCCTCGACTTACGACTGCAATTGAGCCCCAAATTTCTGTTGCTAAGCCAGACAGTTGTTAAGTGAGTTTTGTCCCATTTTATGATTTTTCTTGCCCTGGTTGTTAAGTGAATCAATGCAGTTGTTTAGTTAGTGATACGGTTGTTAAGTGAATCTCGCTTCCCATTGAGTTTGCTTGCCAGAAGGTCTCAAAAGGTGGTGATATGATTATGGTACACTACAATCGCCATAAATATGAACCAACTACCAAGCATGCGAATTTTGATCACATAACCATGGGGATGCTGCACGGGTCATAAGTGTAAAAATCAATCATAAGACACTTTTTTCAGTGCTGTTGTAACTGTTGTAGTCCGCCAGCAGCCTGCAGAGTCGGATAGTGAGGAGGCTGCGGAGGAACATGGGCCAGTCCTGGAGTCTGGGGAAGTCGGAGGCAGAGATGGGGCCAGGGCCATCCGGGAGTGATGCGCGGACCCCAGAGTTGGACAGTAGAGAGGCAGAGGAACAGGAGGAGCCTGTTCTTAGTGCACGCATGCACAGAGCTGCCAGAAGGCAAGAGCAGCTAAAGCAAAAGGGACGACTCACGAGTAAGGCCAGGAGATGATTGGCCCCTCCCATAAGGCTTAAAAGAGAAACAAAGACACTCGGGCCTTTTGCAGAAAAGCAACATTGCTAACTCTGTTTCCAGTTGGCATCTCTTATTTGTTTCTGAACTCCATGGGGCTTTGCTAAGTAAGGCCTTTGGCCGGGTATCAAAGAAGATAAAGGTTGGTGATTATCTCGAAGGACTTCTTCCGAAGGACTTGTTTTGCAACTAATTGGGACTCAGCTGGGAATGAACGTAACTCTCAACTATTACAATAAAATAGGTTTTTTGGGACTAATTGTGTATTGTAGTGACTCAGTAAGCCTAGGTCATAACAGTAACTTTGAACAGTCAATAAATTAATGGTTGCAAGTAGAGGTCTACCTCCACTTTGTTAAACAAGGCAATCCACGGCATAGGCCTCAGCATAATACAGGAACTTTCAAAAGTGTTGTTTCCACTTCATTTCCATCTACATATGGTATTTTTTTGGTCATGTGATGCTCAGTAGCACCTCATTCACCTGACAGTTTCAATGGATAGGAACGGCCTTTAGAAGAGAATCCTCACTGAGACCAGCTGTCATGAAAATAGTCCTACCCTCTTTCTGGATGCTCACTCCTGTGTCTTCTTCCAACCCCACCCAAAACAGAGCAGAAACTTACATGGAAGGCAAACTGCCCCGAGAAGTCGTACATGCCACAAGAATGCATGAGGCTAAGGGTGTTGCGGATGGCTTCATCACTGAGGACACACTCGCCTGTGATAGGGCAGATACCACCATTGGCAAGTGTGGCTGCCATGACACTCCCAGACTCACAAGTCACTTCAACAGAACACAACTTCATAAGGGGAAAAAAAGGTACAAAAAAAGAGAGAGAAATTAATTTTAATAACATCTTAGTAAGAATCCCAGAAATCATTCTTAACCTCTGCTTGGAGTGAAAATTCAGGATCTATACACAAATGTGGTTTAAACACAGAGAAAACAACTGATATAACATTTCTTGAAAAACGAAGGATTGCATATGTGAATTCTGACTATCTGAAGGTCTCTTTTCAGGTGAAAAAGTAACATGTAATGGAACAAAGAATAAGTGTCAACTCGCGAAGCCTTCCCGACCTGCCCTTAAGTTGCCATAGGCAGGGGGAAGGGGAATTGAGCCTTGCGGCTGTATTGAGGAGTTTGCATCCCAGTGAAAACAAAGTACATTCCAGCCAGCAAACGTCAAGGCCATCTCCATGGAGATCCACAGTGGCCGGAGGGAGTGATTTCTACAACCCGCAAAATTGCTTCGTTGGGGAATGTGACTGATGGCACACCTTGGGGGGACGGGGAAACAGGGTCAGAGCCAAGGGGCGAATTAAGTGAGGTCAGAGTTGGCTTCACTTGGATTGTGCCGACATGACGCTCCTAATAAATAACTGGATTTCTTTTGAACCTCGGCTTCAGATTCATGTTTTATTTAGGGCATTGGTTGGAACCCTGACAATAAGGTTCTGGACAAATATCCAAAATCAACCTTTTTGATACCTGTCATATGCATCAGTGTAAATTGTCAGTGCCAAGAATCTGCTAACTGGGCATGATGGGGATTATAGCATATTGCAGCTTGAAGACATTGGCCTGTGGGATGTTAATCTAGAGCAGGGGTGGGGAACCATGGCCTCTTTATGACTTGTGGACTGCAACTCCCAGAATTCTGGAAGTTGAAGTCCACAAGTCATAAAAGGGTCATACTTCCCCACCTCTGATCTAGAGGAATAGATTTGGAAGAAGGAGGGGGGAAAAGCAACAAGCACCAAACTGCAATCCAGCCCTGCAATATTTACTTTTTTAAAAAAAAGATTCATCGTGAAATGGTTTATTTTTTTGCCTCCTTCAAACTCAAAAGGGTTGTTTCAGGGGTGAAATGCTACCGGTTCGGCCAAGTTCAGCCGAACCGGTAGCGATGGCGGCGGGTGGTTCGGAGAACCGGTAGCAACGGCAGCACAAGGCTCCGCCCACTGCCCGTTCTAACCTGTTTTTCACCTCTGCGTATGCACAGAAGGGTTTGCATATGCATAGAAGGTCTGCGCATGCATGTGATGCATGCGCGCGAGAGCACTTCTGAACCGGTAGGGAAGGTAAGTAGATTTCATCCTTGGGTTGTTTTGGACCCAACACACCAGTTCAGCTGCAGTTCAAAATGCAACTTACCTGGAAATACAAGTCAAGAGCTGCCATCATGTCTGCACCACGCGGAAAGCACTGCCAAGTAGGGAATCAAAGACAATAAAGTTGGGTTAGATCTTGGCAAAATAGATCTTTCGCAGCGTGAGGGATTTCTTTCAACAAACAACGCTGCGTTTATCCTGATCTGCTAGAAAACCCAGGGTTTCTCTCCCTGCTTCCTTCTCGTTACCTTTTTGTCTTTGAGATAGTAGCCAATGGCATAATTCCGATCTCCTGTTTCTTTTTCTGACTGAAAGCTGCAAAGAAATGTGCACAAATCCTGATTTCTCCCAGCCTCTGGATGTCTCAATTTAGAGAACTATCATTCAGATGAAAACTGAAATACTGCTAGGCACTCTAACCGCAAGCTCCACACACACACACAACGAATGTGCCTTACGTGGTATTGCTGAATCCCACATATTCGTTTCCAGCCATCTTCTTCAAATAATCCACCACCTAGAATGGAAACAAAAAAAACTGCATCCGGAAGGGACCTCTTCTATGTTCCAGCTCTTTTTTTTTAATTCAATCTGGATTTTTCCAGTCTTCCCGCAACCCTTCTTTCTTTTTCTGTTGACAGTCATTTATTTGTATGGCTAACTGCAGTATTTTTAATTTCATGTAACAGTTCAGTACCCATTTTGTTGATTATCACCCATCCTTCACAATAATAAGAAAAAAAAACCAAGCACATTAAAAAAAATTGGGATTGCAAAAGTGATGCTGGACAATTGAATGCTCCTGCAGGCTGCAGTTTCCCCGTCCTAATTGAATCTATCAGAAATACTGCTTGCCACTTTGTCATTTAGAAAGCATGCCCTTGTGTTCTGCATGTTTTTTTTACCCTTCACTGCTAAATACTCTAGGAGATTTTTAAACAAATGACTAAACCAAATGGCAGGATTGCACTGCAAGATAAATGACTTGATCAGCCAGCGTTGCCAGAAAATCAATTTCTCCTCCAACCCTGAGAAACGGCACTGTGGAGTTTTCCAGCAGGGAAATGAAGATCATACTCACGTAGTCAAACTTCTCAGCTTTATTGCAGCCCATCTGATGAAGAAGAGGAAGGGGGGGAAGAAAAGAAAAGAATCAAATGCCTTTTGAGACACAATTTAATCTTGACAAATGTAAGCATTTGTTAGAAAGTTTAGAAATACATTATAGGTTTAGCAATGCATTCTAAAACTTCTAGTTAAGATAGCTACAGGGGTCCTGGGTCAGTTCTTGAAATGGATAGAACAGCTGTTCAATCTCGTGTAGAACTTTAAGGACATGGGGGAATATTTTGGCTTTGAGAGAGTTTTGGGTAGATGAGAGGAGGCTTGAGCTCCATATGCATCCGCCCTATGAAACAAGGGATCCCTCAACTTTGGCCAAGAGTGAGAGAGTAGGACAGTTGCAACTCTGACAAAGGAAGAAAACCATAATGGGAAGATCATTGTAGCGACAGCATGTTACAAAGCCTATTGGTAATAGCAGCCGTGACTAGAATGCAGCAAACTAACCCAAATATTCTGTAATCCCTCACCCTAGAGATAAATTGAAACCAGAATCCATCGTCGTAGGACAATATCAAAACTGATCCTCACGAATAGCCCAAATATTGTTTCTGGGATAGGGGAAGTAGAAGCGACAATATGTGCATTGCAATATAGACTTTGCACCTTATGTAGAACCCCTTATATGGCAATGGGAGTTATTCACACAGTATGCTAAGTCATAGTTTACCAAAGACGGCAGCTAATGGGTTCAAGCTACACGCTAAGCCAAAACCAAACAAACCACATTCCAGCATTTATGAAGTGAGTCCAGAGATGATAATGTCTTTAATCTGAACTGTATCCACTGTCAGGGGACTCCAGCCCATGTCTAATACCAGTACTAGAGCTGAAGAAATTTTTACCTTGATAAGAGAGCTCACCACAATGGCTCCTGCATTCACCATAGGGTTGTGTGGAATCCCTGAATGCAAAGGAATGGATTAAAACAGGAGTCTTTTAATTCTGCATCCTCATCCTCCTCAGTTAAGATTTTTCTAACTCACTGGCCTTCCCAATATAGTGGAATCTGTGTTGATTGGGAGGTAGAACTGCCAATCAAAATATGGTCATATAGGGCACCTGCTTTCTGTTTACATTCTTGAGAGAAATCGAGGAATCATGGATTTGGGAGGTGCAAGTGGATGGGCAAATCTGATGAAGGCTGAGAGTTTTAGCCCTGGAAATCCTCCATCAGTCAGGGAGACAGGATTAGGACTCTATTTAGTGCTAGGTAAGCAAGTCATGATTGGCTATAACTATACTATAGAACAGGGGTGTCAAAATGGATTTCTTCGAGGGCTGGATCAGCACTGTACTTCTCTGCAGGCCAGCCAGGAGGGGGACAGGACGGATGCCTCCTGCAGCACCCTGCCGGCCAAAATGAGGTGCGGGAGGGTGCATACGCCCCGTGCACCCCATTTTGGTGAGCAGAGTGCTGTAGAAGGCAGTCCAGGCCATAAACAGGGTGCAGGGGAGAGAACACGTAGCCCCCCTCCCCCCGTGTCTTGTTTTGGCTGCCAGAGGCACCACGGGCTGGTCATTTGCTATTTCCAGGCTGGCCCCATGGACTAGATTTAAGCGGATTTGAGTTTGACACCCTTGCTATAGAATCAGGTTAACTTCTTTAATAAAACCATTTAAAGTTATTTAATGTACGCTCATTCATTTCTTTGTGTTGAAGTTAGCCAAGTAACAGTTGTCCATTATCTTCCTACATGTTCCACTTTAGTTATGTTACCTCAGAAATAAATGAGAAATAAAGCTGCCTGGAGTCTTTCTAGTTTGACAGCCTTATAAATCTAAGAAAAGAAAAAGAGAATTTCTAAACCTCAGCAGGGTTATGATGGCAGGAAGACAAATAGATCTTACAGCGATCTTGCACAGTTTATGGGATGTACTTTAAAATTCATTAATTTCACATTTTAAAATTAACGAAAAGAAAAGGATACTCTCATCAAGAGATCTGATTGGTGCCAGGTTTTTGTTGTTTTTAACATTTTAATTGGCTGAGTTGTATAGCTTTGAAAGTGATTTTATATGTTTTTTAATTTTTCATTGGGAGCTGTCCAGAATTGGTTGAAAGATGGGAGGCTTTCTTAAATGTTTTTAAATAAATAAGATGGAACCACAATTCCCAAATCCTCACTCAGTACTGACCAACTTTTCTGGCTGAATTTTTTAGCATCTATAGAAGTCACTGATCTGCAGGACCTCTGAGTTGGGGAAGAGCAGTGATTAGAATGCAGTATTGCAAGCTGACTCTACCCACAGCCAGGAGTTCGATCCTGACTGGCTCAAGGTTGACTCAGCCTTCCATCCTTTCGAGGCCAATAAAATGATTGTTGGGGGCAATATGTTGACTCTATAAACTGTTAGAGAATGCTGTAAAACACTATAAAGTGGTATGTAAGTCTAAGTGCTATTGCTAGTGCTATTGCTTGCTGTGGTCTTATTAACAGTATAACAAGAACTATTGTTTTCATTTTTCATGTGATCTTAAAATATTGTCTCTTCATATGCCATTATGGAGGCTTTACTGAAAAAGAAAAATTTCACAATTACTTTAATGAAGGATGCATATTTTTTACAGGTTCATTAAGTACCATTCACCTAATACTCAAATCATAATAAAAAGTAGAACCAATGAACTGTTAAAACACCTACCCAATGATCAAACACATAGCAAAATAAACATAAGATGTTTGTAAGCTGTTCTCATTTCCCCCTTCCATATGTTCTATGAATTTTGCATGGAATTTAAAGTGGATTGAAAGAGGAAACATTTTAATGGGATAGATAAAGATGCAGGGAAAAGTTCTCCTCCTTACTTTCCATGGGAATATTAATAGGGAAAATAGAGATATTTTATGACCAGCGTTTCCATACCACCTTTCAGTATACCAGGGCTTGTACAATGTTACCATCCTGGAAGGTTAAAACAAGTATTTCACACACATTACACAATAGCAAACTGGCTTATCTTTCAACAGCAGTTGCGCCCTGGCTCACACATTGGAGGTATACAGATGTTTTCATCACAACTGGAATGGTCTCATTCACACAGTAAGGCTTTTAGTTGTCAAAGGGGCTGACAAAGGACAGCACCTGTGTTACAACTGGGTGTGCAAATATGGTCTGGGTGGTCCATATTTGGTTGGCCTCCTGTTCCTCAGCAGACGGGTTCCTTTCCAATACTCACCTTCTTCGTTAAGAGAGAGTTTGTCATAACGCAGTCCACTGGGCTCTTTGCCCACATATTGATGGACTCTCTCTGTGCCCAATTCACTGACAGCAACAGCATATTTTAAGGGCTTGACACATGACTGCAGGCAGAAGGGAGTCTTAGTGTGGCCCATGGAATGCCTAGGGAGATTGGGGGGAGAGAAATAATGTCACCCCTCTTGTGCTCAGTGACAAAGACATGGTGACCTGATACTTGAGCAAAGGTTGGAATGCTGTTCCAAAAACATTGGAACTTGTCTTATACAGGTAGTCCTCCACTTACAACAGTTCATTTAGTGACTGTTCAAAGTTACAACAGCACTGAAAAAAGTGACTTATGACTTATTCACACTTACAACCATTGCAGCATCCCCATGGTCACATGATCAAATTGTGGGTGCTTGACAACTGGTTCATATTAATGACAATTGTAATGTCCCGGGGGTGAGCGGGTCATGTGATCACCTTTTGCGACCTTCTGACAAAGTTAATGAGGAAGGCAGATTCACCTAACAATTGTTTTACTAACTTAACAACTGCAGTGATTCACTTAACTGGGGCAAGAAAGGTGGGGGGAAACTCACTTAACAAATATCTCACTTAGGAACAGCAATTATGGGCTCAATTGGGCCCCATTATAAGTCAAAGACTACCTGTACTGCAATCCCACTGAGTTTGCGCTGATGGTTAAAACGCCAGGTTAAAAACCACAAGATTGTTTTCAGTCCCCGTCAGGCAGGAAAGCTGGCTTGGTGACTTTGGGCCAGTCACTGTCTCTAAGCTCAACTCACCTTACCGAGTTGTTGTTTTGGGGAAAATAATTTTTTCCTATTCTGTAATGTTCACACACACACCCTTTTTTTTTTTGCATCTCAGTTCTTTATACCTACCGTTGTCCGTCCACTGTGCAGAGAGATACACCCCAGATGTCTGGATTATATCTCGCCATTTGTGGAATGTAATTTGCTACCTTTATAAAGGGAAAGAGAAATTGTTCAGAGAGGGAAACAGTCAGTGGTGGTATTCAGCTGGTTTTATCCGGTTTGGTCGAACCGGTAGTGTGGGGGGGGGCAGAAGTGGCAGAAGGCCCCCACCTGGATATCATCACGTCCCATTTTTGACGCTCTGAGCACGCACAGAAGGTCCTGCACATGTGTGTGCATGCTGACATTTGCAAACCATTAGCAAAGGTAAGTGAATATCACCCCTGGAAACAGTCATTAACCCTTTGCAGCCCATCCAACGGAGGGCAGTGGAGGAAGTTTCCCTCGGCCTCCGTTCTACATTAGTGAGATTGTGCGATTAAACTGAAACTCAGAGAAGCAGCCTGGATGAGTGCACTAACGAGCAAAATTAGCCGCAAAGGAAGAAATCCTAGACTGCCACATACATTTGTGGTTTTATTTTACCATGATAATAGCCCTCGACTTACAACCATTTGTAGTGACCGTTCAAAGTTACAACAGCACTGAAAAAGGTTTTCCAGGGATTTTAGTAAGAGTTAAGGGTACTTAAGGGGAGATATTCAAGTTCCCTCTTCCTACGCAGGTTGCATAAGACAACCTCTCATTAATTCTAAGGCCGGCCAGCTACTCTCTTTGCTTTCTTATGTGCCATTCTCATATTCTACCCAAGCACTGGGGAGCTTTCCATACAGATGTTTTTTTTGAAAGATAGCAGAGTGGTGGTATCATTTATCCTCTGCTATGTGCAAAAATGGGATGTGGTGGCTCAGTGGCTAAGACGCCGAGCTTGTCGATCGAAAGGTCAGCAGTTCAGCAGTTCGATTCCCTAATGACGCATAATGGGGTGAGCTCCTGTTACTTGTCCCTGCTTCTGCCAACCTAGCAGTTTGAAAGCATGTAAAAAATGCAAGTAGAAAAATAGGGACCACCTTTGGTGGAAAGGTAACAGCGTTCCGTGCGCCTTTGGCGTTTAGTCATGCCGGCCATATGACCATGGAGACGTCTTCGGACAGCGCTGGCTTTTCGAGTTTGAAATGGAGATGAGCACCACCCCCTAGAGTCGGGAACGACCAGCACATATGTTCAGGGGGAACCTTTACCTATGTGCAATCAGATCTTTTTACCTTGCCCTCCTTAAGTCCTTTGGTACGCTCAAAGATATGCTCCACGTGTGATGTAAACTCCTCAAAGTCAGGGATGACAAATTTCTTCCGAAAAGCCTGGGTCAGGAGAACTATATTGCTACTCACACACCTGAAAGCGAAAATTGTAGATGAAATATTGAACGGCACATAGGAGAAGAAAGTAAGATATCTTATTTAGTGACCAAGCAGACATGAAAATTGTAATGACTATTTTATCTTCTACTTCTTTGCCTAGAAAAGCAGCTGACTTGACAATACCAACCAAACAACTCAGAAGTATGTTTTCTCTTTTCTTGCACTTTGAACATCTAAACAAGTTAGCCAATTTTTTTAAAAAAAGCTTCCAGTTTTGAAATGCTAACTGATTTATCTCCTCTCCTATCTTTATAATTCTTTTTTGAGATAACCTCCTGCAGTTTCTAGCTGCCACATGTGAAGTCCAGAGCAAAAAGAAGACAGAGAATAAACCTTCCATTCTCATATATTGGTTGAATTGTATACTGCACTGTGGTATGGTTTACTTAGTTGTAGTTTGTTTGCTAGACCACAGTTATCTGGGTTCACATAATGTACTATGCTGTGATAGACAAAACGTCCCAGTTAGGGTTCATCCAACCAAGAGCCCAATCGAAAAATACCACATGAAAACTCAGTATGTTGTTTGAATGCAGCTACCATTAAATCAGATGTTAGGAATGGAGTAGAAATTCAGCATGTCCAAATAAAGACTTGAGGCTTTTTCAAAATAATTGGATATTTGTTAACATTCTAAAGCTATCCCTATTACACATTTGCTGTTCCCGAACAGGAAAATTTCACTACTGTAGCATGTATATTGCTCAACCAAAATAGTGCTCATATTTTTAGGCTATGAAAAATTGTGGTGAGCTGAGAGGAAGAAGATATAAGGAAGGAGGAAGAGATGCAAACAAGGAAATATGTGAGACTAGGACTGCAGAAGGAATTCTGTGAATCGGAGTGCGATTGTTTAGAGAACAAAATTTGCCTGCAACATGACGAACGAAAACTACATTTGCCTGCAGAAGGTGATATGCTTTGTTAAACAAACATAGATTCAGGGCTCCAGTTGCAAAGGAACAGCCACACCACCACTGGGGACACTTCAATGTAATTCCTACCTCCGAAAAAGTTCTCGACTCAGCATTCCTCCACTGTTAGCTCCTTGAGTTGCGGTCCGCATCAGATTCATGCAGTCGCGAAGACGTGGATCTGAGGTCCAAAGACCAGTGCGCTGTAAGGCCTGAATTAAGAACCAGTCAGGGATGAATATACGGCAAGATAGCAATACCAGTTAGACTTATATACCGCTTTACAGTGCTTTACAGCCCTCTCTGAGCGGTTTAGAGAGTCAGCCTATTGCCCCCAACAGTCTGGGTCCTCATTTTACCCACCTCAGAAAGATGGAAGGCTGAGTCAACCTTGAGCCTGGTGAGATTTGAACTGCCAAA
>JANHZT010000116.1:83399-94763 GCA_032468215.1 Stegonotus admiraltiensis
GGGGTGGGGGTGGGGAGTTCTGTGACCACCCCCACCCACAACCAAGGCTATCACTGGAAACCTGAAAGGCCTTGTCAGCTAAGGGAAAATGCAGGTTGGCTAGCCTGGTTGGTTGCTTCCCTTGAAGATTGGGGCGTGGATTAGTTTCCCCTGTGGCAAGAAGTGTGGTTTAGTGTGGGTATAGGGCGTTGAGGCACCTAACTTATCTCTCTGCCGGGGTTGGGAAGGTGGGGTGCAAAGGCAGGAATTGAGAATCAAGACTTCCAGCATTTTGAAGAGCTTATCTCTATTGTTGATTCACTGAATGACCTTGTATGCCTGTGTTGTGAATTTAAAAGAAACGGGGGTGGGTAAGGGGTGGGTAGGAGGGGGGAGGGACTTTCTGCTTTAAAAAAAAATTCCTCCGTGTCCTCTCCATAGCCCAAAGCAGGAGCTGATGGTTTTTACAATCAATGAATGGGCAACATTAAAGCCACTGTAATAAAGAGGATGGGCAGGAACCTGACAAGTAGGAGGCAGGCTAAATTTGGATTATTGTGTTTGTCCATATTTGGGGTGGGTATGGGTAGCAGCAGAAGGATTTCTAGCTTTTTTATCCTCCCTAGGCAGCCTGTCTTTGAACCTGGGTCACATTTTTTAAAAAAATTGTCATTCTGATTTATTTTTTGGATGATGGAAATATATACAAGTAGGCAGGCTGAACCTATAGGATGGTGGAAGAGAGATGTAGGCCTGGAAAGCTCAAGAGAAGATTTTTGTATATCATATGCTGTTTATGAATATGCACATTCGCATGTCCTAAAAGCCCACTTAAGGACAAACCAGCAGGCATCTTTTAGGTTTGAAGTAAAGTTGCAATTACTTCTGCAGGTTTGTGTATAAGGATGTACATGTTTCACTTGTCCCACCACGTGAATCCAAATTATATGAGTAAGTTGCATATGTGATTTTGAAAATGTCTTCATTATATTGCTGTATTTATAGAGTGTTTGTAATTGAATTTATTTGGGCTGAAATTTGGTTTTATGGAATTGGTGCATGTATAAGTGTCTGTTTTCTAGCAATTGAATTACCAACAGTAAGTATGGAGGAAATGCATCTTTCTGTGCACTGATGAGCAGGTGTAACTGTGATATAGGTGTGCAATCCCATTTAGATATTTACAATATTGAATTTGTATGACAGCAAAGATATGGGTGTGCGTATCTGTACATAAATAGAATTTGATCAGGCAAAGTGGCACAATATAGGTATGCAGATGTATGTCTAGAAATGAGTCTGATGGTATCTGTGCATAATGGTGATTTGGATCTACAACAGGAGTGCACTGTCTGTGGGCTGGAGAGTTGCAGGCTTGCCTGGCATGTCAAGTGCAGCACTCCAAAGGGGCTGGGCCAAAATCCCCTGAGGATCTTGTGAGCCTGAAAAGGTCTCTGCAAAACTTGAAGCACCAATTTTGCCCCTTCCCTTTTCCTCTCCAAATTACTTTAAAAAAAAAAGGAAAAAAAGGCCACATGTCATGCTCTGGCAGCGTCAATATGGAAGGCTGGTAGGCTATAGACAGACAGATCCTTGGCTGTACCTTTTGCTCTACTGATGTTCAATATACAGATTTTACTTCAGCCGAAAAACTTCAACTTTCCCATCACAAAGGTGCTTTTTAGAAATAAATTTCATTAAAATCAACGGATTTCTGTTGGACTTCAGAGCCAGATGTAGCCAGCAGAAGCTTTAGGTGCAATCCCCAGAGCCCTTGCAAAATTTGTGACCAAATTGCAGTTGTAATTTGTTACAGAAGTGGAAATTATCAAGCACCTGGGGAGTAATTCCATTAACTGTTTTGAATTTACATTGAGTTAAATTGGAATTAAATCCATTCTTGTTCTTGTCCTAATTGAGGAAGAAAGAGGGGGTGGGAAGCATGTTTAGGATTGTAATGGTAGCCAATGGGTGTGTGCTGGCTTAGGCACAAAAACTGATTTTAAGAAAGCTCTGGGTTTCATCCTGTGATTCTCTGAATCAGGTCTCATATTGAGGTTCTTTCTGTTCTGAATCCACGACCCCATTTATGTGAAAAATATTACTCTTAAGGTGTATGTTAATTGAAGAACCTTCCTTGATTTGGAATAATACAAAATTATGGCTCTTAGATTATGAGAAGCTATTTTAAATACAGGTTCATTCATTTGCATTGTTTACCTGAATGCAAGTAACAGAAATAATGCCATTGTATGCGGAGGAGGAGATCTCAGCCTGCATATCAATGGCACTCTCCTTTTGTGAAATTGGATTAATAATGAACTTGGTGAACATGTTTCTCTCATTATTCTGTTGTGGAAATTATACATTCAGTTTGCTTTACCTTGGATCTGCTGTGTCTGGCATTAGCATCAACAGGAGTCAAAACTTGAGCATCCATCTGAGTCTTGACCATGTTGCATTGATTCAATAATCTTAATAACCATGGCTTAATTGTGAGTTGTTAAATAATCCTTTCCCTCATAATTTTAAAACCACACGAACTACACAATGCCTTTAGTGCAAGGTACAGATTCACCTGACTGGATTTCTCAAGCAATTTGGGCCTAGAAAAGGGGGTTTAAAATTAAGAATTTTAAAATAAAATTATATAGACGTTGGTTGACTGGTTGGTTTTCATATATGAATATCTTTATCAGATCTAAAAGACATAGATGCTTGTTGTTAGCTTCTTTGTCCAAGTATATATACGTAATAAAACAATGGATTAGTATCTAGTGGTAGATACCAATCTAGTATGGTTGAAATAAATGCATGAGGTTATCTAATCACAGGAGCAAAATTACCTATTCTGGATATATGAACGAACTCTGAGATAAAATCTGTACTCAAAATTTTTGTTTCATAATTTAATTATTATTGAGGTATGTCTTTTTATACCATCTGCTTGTGAGAGGATTTCAGGGCTTTAATAAAGCTAAATCAATAAAGTATAACTTCTTCAGCTCTTAAAACTCAAAACAAGTGGATCTTCTCTGCCCCATTATTAAGCTGATAGCATTTCTTTTGTAGAACCAACTCTGTCCTTTCACATTTTCCTACAACATCCTGTTTACCCACTTGTTGGAACATCCATGTGATATTTTTGAGATTTTACTCTCTGGACTCTTTTTTTGAAATTGACTTCCCTCAAACGAGGTACCGCACTGTATGGCATCCAATTGAGTCGACTTTTAAAAGGCCCTTAAATGTATCTTTTGTTCAACTTATTTTCAGAAACTTGGAGAATGATTCTTTTTGGCTGCAATATGTTATGGTAATGCTGGGGTTAGATAATTGTTAAATTCATGCACTTATTTTTGTGTGCTCGCTTAATTGCTGTGTGCTTCTACTATGCTTAGATATAGAAATTTTGTCTGCTATCAGACAAAAGTACCACTACCAGTACTACTGGGGAAACTAGATTGAAGGATAGTGATGTTCATGAACATCATGGCTGAGTAGGGATGTGCACTGTATATGTTTTGCATGTTGAATATTAATCAGTTTTCAAGCCTTGCCTTTCATTTGTTCGTGAACTGGTCTGGTCGCTTTCCCTTCTTTCCCCAAGCATTGCATTGCATTTATTTCTTCATCTTACAGATGCATTCTTCGCGTACAGTAGAACCTCTGGTCATGAACACTTCTGACCATGACCAAATCGGGTTCTGACCAAAAAATTCACATTTTTTTTCGCAGCCAGTTTCCCCTTCCACACCATTTTTTTTTGTAAGCACCAAACTTCCAAAATTAGGTTCAGATCATGCCCAAATCGGTTTGCAACCAAAGTTATGGAACGAATTATGGTCGTGACCAGAGGTTCTACTGTAACTGCTTTCTTTAATTTGTAATAAATGGGCATTGTAAAACATCTATATTAAAGTTAGAGGAGTGGATGGGGTGCATATTTAGTAAGTACTGTAAAACATTGAGGTTAGAATCCCAACCTCTGTCTGACACTTAACTGGGTGTCATTTCTTTAACTTTTCATTTTTTAAATCTATTGATTAAAAATAGTATTATTCCCAGACAGCTTGGCAACAGATTTGGAAGAACTGAATTAGGCATTTTCCTCAACAGTCTCTTCTCTGAAATTGTTATCTTTTTTGTTCGTTTACTTTTTATGGTACATCCTAGCAACTTTCATTTTATTTCATTTTAAGATTTCTTATGTTATCCCTTTTCTTTCACTTTGTTATTATATTTGTGGCATTTTAAAAAGTAAAATGAAGTACAATCACAGCCCATTCCTACCTAGTTTGTATGGACAAAAGAATATTAAATTTTCTAAGCCTCTTGTATCTTTAATTAAAACATTCTCTCTTTTCAGCCCATTTGATCGAATTCAGATGGATGGGGGGAAAGATTAATGATGAATCCACTACTGTATTGCCCCTTGAACAGCCTCTGTTAAATTACCAACATTCAATGGAGAAATATTTAATTATTGTTTAATTTAGTTCATTTTAGAGTACAGAAATCCTATTCTGACAAGAAATGAAAAAAGTAATCTGAATAAAGGGGTAATACAACTTCCATTTTCTTGCAGGTCAAAACTGACAGAGCAATTAAAAGAAGCTAGTGTATCACTATTTTTCTTTCTTACATTTACTAGAAGTCAGAAAATTAATGTATTTACAAGAGGAAGCTATTAATTAAAGTTGCGCTGTTTGCTTAAATACATATAAGAAAGTCTTTATACAGAATATGTCTTTGCTAGATAGAACAGCATTTTAAGAAATGATTATATGGAGCCCATGTTTTAATTCTACTTTCTTATAGTTGCAGAAAAGCAAAATTGCAGGAATAAACTAACAGGGATATTAGTATCTCCCAACTTATTCTCCCTGGGAGATTTTAGGAAATAAAGTGGTAAAGCACTTTGTATGCTCTAATGGTTTATATAAACATGGAGTGGTGATGGAGTTGTCAGCTTTATGAGTGATAACTAATGGGTAGCTTCCATAGTCAAACTTTCTTCAGTTTGAGTTAGTAATGCTGAATGTTTACAGTATCATTTCTCCTCTTCAACTTTTGCTGCAAGACAGAATAATACACAACGTAGATTTTTTTTGTCCATTTGCTCCACAGAGTTCTGTTTTTATCATCCTTGCTAGCAGAAAGGAAATTTAAGCACTGTGTGTGTGTGTGTGAGAGAGAAAGATATGAGTTTGAGCCATGGTTTGTTTTAATATTGGTTGTTGACTATGTAGCATCACAGCCAGAGAAACTATGTTAAACCTTAGGGCAAGGGTGGGGAACTATGGCCCTTTTATGACTTGTGGACTTCAACTCCACAACTCCACTTGTGGACTTCAACTGAGCATGGCTGGCTCAGGAATTCTGGGAGTTGAAGTCCAAAAGTCATCAAGGGGACATGGTTCCCCACCTCTGCGTTAGGGTAATGTGTGTACCCAGGCCCACAAAACGTTAAAACTACAGAGTACTTCTATTTGGTGGTTCTTTAGATGTTTTATATGACATAAGATTGTTATATATTCTGCCATTTCTCACAGCCCAGCTTTTTGTGCATATAGCTGCCTTTTTTCTTGCTGTAACAAAGTTCAGGGTCAAACATTTCCCGCATTTTGAAGTATGTGGGTATGCAGAACATCTATGAGCCAAAAAATGTATATACCTGCTTCAATCATGACTATTTCCACAGGTTAATAGCAGAAGTGGACATTACTTTTTTTTAAAGGTATTTTTAAGGTATTTTTTTGCATAAATTCAAAACCCATTTTGACTCTCTGAAGACTTGGAAGGGGCTGTGGCCAATGTCCCTGGGCTTTGGCTATTGTTGTGCCCAGTGATTGGTACTCACATTTCTTTTCAAATAGTCTTTTCCAAAAGTTAAAGAAGGGTTACTGTTCAAAGAGTGTACATTTAATGACAATGGTAAATAGGTTCTTCAGTTTTATTCGTTGTTTGAGAAGGTTGCTTGAGCATAGGCCCGCAAAAGAAATCTATGTGAACTGATGCCTCTCTCAGGATACATTCATTCTTGGAAAGTCTTGGTTGTTTTTGGCTTTATTTATTCACACCCACTGCCTTCCAAATGGTTATTTTCTCTGATGTCTCTGATCAGAGGTAATTAAGATGCAACAAATGGTTACTCTTACGGAGCTTTGAATGGATTGCTTTTGGTATCCTGCTTTTCCTCTTGGAAGCTTAGAGATGGGGAAAGGAACCTTTGTTTGGACTCAAATCATAGCAATCCTCTCATTTCCATGGAAAGACTGGACCTTCCCTAAGGCCAGTTGATAGTTTCCTTTTGGAGAAATTAACTTTCATTCTGCCTAAAAAGTTTCCAGGCTTTTAAGTCGCTTTGGGAAATGTATTTCCATTTTTTTCTGTGAGAGCTCATTTTTTTTGGTGGTGTTGTTTATCCTAACTGATTTAGTGAGTTGTCTGTGCGATTGGAAAACATACTATTTAATTTATATATTCATTAATTCGGTAACCTGTATTCTTTCTCAGGGAGGTCAGGATATTGTTATTTTATCCTGTTTTTATATATGGTCCACACCAGGTAGCAAGCATACCTAATACTCCTGTTTTCCCCACAACAACAATCCTGTGATTTGGGGTGAGAGAGATTGATTGGCCCAAGGACACCAAGCTGGCTCCCATACCTAAGGCAGGACTAGAACTCACAGCCTCCTAGTTTCTAGACCAGCATCTTAAATGTTACACCAAACAGGTTCTTGTACAATTTTTTTATTATATAAGTTATTTTGTTATTATATTAAATATACCATAATTAATTTAATTATACAGGTTATTACACAACTATGTTTACATGTGAGTTTGTTTACATTAGTTGTCAGATTGATGTCCTGCCTTTCCTTCAAGAAAACAATATTATTTCATGATGTCTTCCAAACAATCCCAGGAAGGTAGTCATAATTGCTGAAATAGTATTTGATGGTATCATCCCATTTTTTTTTTGTTATCCAAAGAGGAAATCCCAATGCTTCATTCCTTTTTCATTATGAAAATAATTTTTCCTTGACCCAGGAATTTTGGAAAGTTACTTCATGTTTTATCCTTTGGACTGAGCACAGCTGCTAAAAACAATGGGTAGGGCTTAAGTGCATGACTTCTGAGTTGCATGGGAATTTTGTACTTGAGGACTTGCTGGTTGAAACAGTCCTATGTTGTTCATCCATATGTTTCAGAGGGATGGCTCTTCCTATAATCCACCATAGCCTGAGACAATGCAGGTAGTCCTCAACAACCATTCATTTAGTGACTGTTTAAAGTTACCATGGCACTGAAAAAAGTACCTTATGACCGTTTTAACACTTTGGATAGTTGCAACATCCCAAAGTTCACGTGATCAAAATTTTTGGTGCTTAGCAACTAACAATTGCACTGTCCCAGTGTTATGTGATCATTATTTATAACCTTCCCAGCTGGTTTTCTGCAAGCAAAGTCAATGGGGGAAGCCAGATTCACTTAACAACCACATGGTTCATTGTACAGTTACAGCGATTCACTTAACAACTGTGGCAAAAAAAGGTTGTAAAATGGGGCAAAACTCATTTGACAACTGACTTATTTAGCAATGGGAAAAAAATGAAAACAAAAACAGACATTTGTGATTACCATTGTAGTTAAGTTCCTCATCCAACTAAAATTTTACTATTATGTCGCATATTACTCCAAGCTCTATATGCGTTCATGTTATCCATTATTCTGTATTAAACTGGCATCTTTCTTTTTTAATCCTTCCAAAGTAGGGTATTTAAGTAGGTATTCTCAACTTCTAATTAGCACCTGAATCTGCAAGGTACGAATTAGTTCATTCTGAATATGGATATGCAAAAATCAAATTTCTTAAGTGTTAAGAAACTCTTAAGTTAAGAAATGAACTTGTCTACCTAACTTCTATACCTGCAACATTACTTTTGCATTAAGTGCAAAATATTGGGGAAATGGAGCAACACCCACCCAATGTCAGATAAGTGAACCTCTGGGTGCTTATTTAACTCTATGTGCTTGTTTAGCCTCTAGCATCATCTTCATTTAATGACACTTTTCATCCCCACATAGACTTCACAGGCTTCTTTAGAAAAGAAAAATGGATGGGCGGCTGTTTAAACTTTACCCATTGGCCCAGAGGAAGAAACTCAAAGATCAGCCCCAGGGGTAAAGAACAGTGTATGTGTGTATGTGCAGTGCTCCAATAATTAACAGCTTTCTAGTAATTCAGAGTTGGATTGACCAGACATGCTCACTTGTAGCAACCAATTCGTATCTAGGCAGCCTTCCCCTCGGCTGCCATGGTTTCATTTTCCAGAAGAGCTCACTAATTCCAAAGAAATGGGGGTCTGTACCTGGATCCTATCAGATCTTTCTTGCTTTTTTGCCTATTAACCCCATCAGTGGGAGAAATAGATCCCACCAGCCTGCTGGAAGCAAGTTTATAACAGTAATCCAAGCCAAGCCTGGTTGATTTTGTTGTGATGAATATTTCGTAGTATGTTTCATTTTGCATAATAATTTCCTTCCTTCCTTCCTTCCTTCCTTCCTTCCTTCCTTCCTTCCTTCCTTCCTTCCTTCCTTCCTTCCTTCCTTCTCCAAAAAATGAGGCCATCAAAACATTCTCTAAAACTATCCAGAGTAAAACAAATCAAAGATTAAAGGTTTTCCAATAAAATAGAAATCATCAATAACAGCCAACCATCACCTATTAGTCAAGGATGACATCACAAAACAGTTTTTGCAGCTCTTCTAATTTTGGGGGGCCAGATCTCTTGATGGAGATTGTTCCAAAGGGTGGGACAGCAATTGCCGGTTTTCCACCTGAAACATTCAGAGAGGGAGAGGGAGAATCTGAAGCATGTCTTGTCTGTGGAGTTTGGTCTTCAGGGAAGCAAAGATTATAAATAAAAAATCCTTGATACAGGTATTGTATGTAGGTTATCACCATCTGGGCTGTGATCATTTCTCAGAAGAAGGAGAAAGGATAATCCCAAAGGGAAGGGAGATTTTTTTTTTAAGTGAATCCCTTGTATGATAAGTAGGAATGACCTTGGGAGGGAGAGTGCAGATGGCGGGTAGGATGTAAAAGAATTCAGCCCCAGGAGATGATGGTGTGAGAAATGTTTGAGAAGGGACCTTTCTTAGTTTTCTGGAGAGTAAAAGGAAATGAGGAAAGAAATACTTTCAGTCTTGGAAGATTATTTTAATGTAAATTTTACAGTGAAGATAGAGTAGTACAGTGATGGCTAACCTTTTTGCCATCGCATGCCAAAAGTGGGGGGAGCATGGGGGGGGTCGTGCGTGTGTGCGCCCACACCCATAATTCAATGCGCCCCACGCATGCGTGCGTGACCCCCCGGCTCCCGCTGCTTTTGGCACATGATGGCACAGTGGGCCTAGTAGGCCCATTTTTCGCTCTTCCCAGGCTCCAGAGCCTTTCTAGGAGCCTGGGGAGGGTGAAAACAGCCTCCCCCCCCACACACGGAGGCCCTCCAGAGATTGGAAATGGCCCGTTTGCCAACTTCTGTTGGGCCCAGAAAGCCCAAAAATCAGCTGGCGGAGCTGAGCTTGTGTGCCCACTGATACAGCTCCGCGTGCCACCTGTGACACGCGTGCCATAGGTTTGCCATCACGGGAGTAGTACTTCTGGTTATGCTTCTTGTCTGGACTATCTCAAGAGGCTAACATAGCAGTGTAACAATTAGGGATTGGTGGGAACATTAGGAATTTGTGTGTTTTGTTCATTTGTTGTCACAGCTCATAGGCTGATCCACCAACTCTGAGCTGTGTGCAACTTCTCAGTACATAATTGGGATTAAAAATATATTACCTATCTAAAAACAACTACATAGTATTCCTATGAAGCAGGGAGTCATGAATACATTGACAATTATAACGAGCCCAATCCACTGAACTGAGATGTAATCACAACAACCCAGCCCCTGAAAGTTGATGGAACACCCAGGTTTTTGCCAATTATCTAAAAGCCAGGAGGGAAGGGCTGATGGTACAGCTGAAGGAATGCTAGGCGGGGAGGGGCAGGATGCTGTCACAAAGTGTCTGCTGTTGGAAAGTGGGATGAGGTGTGGACTTCTTTGTTGCACATCAGTTTGCTGGATATTTTCTTTATTGGATCTAAATGAATCTGCATTATTAGACCAGAACTTCTTCCAATTCTCAGTTGCAAGTTGTCTTCTTTTGAATCCAAATGACTATGATCTTGACATAGTGCCTCTGTTTGCTTTTTTTGCCCTTCTCCTTCCCAGTTCTTTCTCTTCTGGATCATCTCTTTTAAGACTGTAAATCTGAAGACCTGTAGAAATATATTGTAAATCAAGTGTAGCTATTTCATTAAAATGCTTTAAATAAATAAATATTTGTAGAATAAAGTTTTGAACCTGGGGAAGATTTTCTTACTAGATTATACTCAAGAAAAGGGCTTAGTATTTGTTGGTATGCATTTGCCCATAAAATGATGTGTCCAAACATGAAGTGTTATGAAACATATTAAACAGAGGCAATGTGTGTCCAGAAAGAGTCAGTGTTAGAGAGATCTTGATAAGAGAGATTAATTTTTAAAATCATAGCTTTTCTCATAGATTTCTCTGGGAATCCTTTAAAAAAAAAAGACGTGTGATACTTATAATAGTCTGCTTTTCATTAAATGTAATTCTAAAGTAGGGATGGGTGATTTCATTTTTTGTCTTTTTAAAGCTATATAAAATGCTACAGAAAATATTATATTGCACAAAGAACTGCATGAAATCCTTTTTGCCCATACTTGATCATTTATTATATATAGACCTGAGAAGAGTTCAGAAGAGGGATGCTGGGCAGTTAGGGTCAAATCTTTTATCTATGGTGCTGAAAGATATTGCAGCCAATAAAAATGTATAGCTCTTAGGAGAACTGAAGATGGCATGTATCCTCCCAATCTAATGCCCTCTCATTGGAATCCCCAAAGGTGCTTTTCCACCTTTTGGAAAAGCACTTTTGGGATAACCATGACTCGGATGATCGAGAATTTCTATAGATATCTCTCACTGGAATGAGTATGCAGTCATGGTAGCTAGAAATTTCTTCCTAGTCCTAGGAAGCACCTAGGCCCGTGATGGCGAACCTATGGCACGGGTGCCACAGGTGGCACATGGAGCCATATTGGTAGGCACGTGAGCTCAGCTCCGGCACGCATGTGTGTGCCGGCCAGTTGATTTTCAAGCCTTCTGGGCCCACCAGAAGTCAGTAAACAACACTGTTTCGGGCCTCCGGAGGGCCTCTAGGGGAGGTGGGGAAGGCTGTGTTTGCCCTCCCCAGGCTCCTAGAAAGGCTCTGGAGCCTGGGGAGAGCAAAAAATGG
>JANHZT010000116.1:150648-164925 GCA_032468215.1 Stegonotus admiraltiensis
CCCTCCCTCCCCCAGCCCTTGATTGCTGGCTGCGCCCTGAGATTTGCAATAGGAGGAGACTATGTGCAATAATTCAGCCTTTCCTACCTTGTGTTTCCCTGCAGAGCCTCCTGAAGTGCTTTAGACACCTCTGCATGTTCCCTTCCCCTCTCCCCCCCAACCAGATGGTGCTAAAAGTCATCCTCTCTTCCACCATAAAGTCACCCCCAGCCCAGCCCAGCTGGCCCATGTAGCTGACCCTTCCATCCTGTTGTTCCGATGACGACGTTTGCTTTTCCCACTGTGGGCTGTGATCACCTTGTCCCCCTTTCCTCTCCTCCCCCATCCTCCCTGCTGGCCCCTTCCTTTGAAGAAATGGCTCTTATGCAGCTGACAATCAGGAAGGAGCAATGGCGGAGGCCATACGGGTGTCACGTGAGTCTAGGAAAGCGAGAGTATGTGTGCATGTGGTCCCTATCTGTCTTGGTTTGTGTGCGTACCATCCATGTCTTTTGAGGGAGCGGAGACAGATCTGTGGGTAGGGTGACGTTGGAGGAGGTGGCATAAATATATCGAGTGTAATTGGATTTGTGCGTTGCTCAGGATCCTTTTGTCGTCTTGACCATTTTGAAAGCGTGGTCCTGACCCAGCAAGAGCAGGTTGACTTCCTGTTGGAGATTTGGGGAGGGTTGAGTTCGTTGAGTATTCTCATGATCCTTCAGCTAGACTAGTTTAGATACCTTCCCGTGTGGCTCGTGACGAGGGATGACCCACAGACACGACCGTGATGCCATCCAGAATAGAGAGACAAGACCGACAATGCAGGAGCCCGGTGGATCCAAAGGCTGGCTACGTTTGGTGCCCCTTTCCCTGGCCAGACCCTCCTGGTTGGCCTAACCACCCCCCTTCCCCCTAATGCTGAGAGAAACTGAAGTGCCTTTTTTGGGGCATGCAAGCTTGCCTTCATCTTTATGTTATGTGATCTTCAATGGGCCGTATGCGTGGCCAAATGGAGTTTTGCAGGGTCGGGTCCCAGAATGGGTTGGGGTGGCTAGTTAGAGAAACAATTAAAAACAAAACAAAACCAGTAACTGAGATTCTGGTTCCAACTAACTCAGACTATTTGGGGGGCAAAGGCAAAGGAGCACACAGTCTCTGCAGGACTAGTAAAGGAACTTCCGAGCTAGGTTGGGGGTTGATACCCACCCGCCCTTCCCTTTCGTTATTTGCCTGCACAGCTCACAGGCCAAACTATTGGGAAACTTTGAAACCTCTCGCATCTGCACCCAGAGTAAATACAAGCTATAAAAGGATTCTACTTGAGGAATTGGTTCCAGGTTTGCTCCAAATATGGGCTGCAACCTCCGACTACATCGGGGTACACCTGGTCCTTAACAGGCCACTTTCCTCCCTCCCTCCCTCCCGTTTTTTTTTTAGCAGTTTTTAGAAAGGTTATAGAAGATACCCTCGGTCCCCTGAGTTTTCTCTTTAATCCCCTAGGACCCTTTCTTATGCATTCCAGGTGGGTTAAAGCACAGCTCCACATCTGGAAAACACCAAGTTGAGGAAAGGTGTCCTATGAAATTTTCTTGGGAGTGGGTGAGATCTGTAGAAAGGCCCACACTCCCACTCTTGTTTTGATAGGATTCATGCTGCCAAATTTCTTGCTAGGTTAGGATTCATAGCTGCTTGTCCTAATCTGCTACAAGATCTTGCTAAAACTATTAACAGTGGGTGGTTAGTAAAACCCATGTTTTTTTAAAAAAAAGGGGGGTGATGTCCACAGGATCTCCTGATCCTTAGATTTGATTCCTACAAATTGATGTGTTTACAATTAAGATTCTTCTGGCTTGTGTTAATAGACTTAACTTCAATCACCTCCAAGCACTCCTTCCCCCTACCTATTTTAGATTGGAGTGGGACATATGCTAGATATTTAGGCATTTGATGATGGCAACTAAGGTTCTGATAGGTTTATTCAACTCTTAGATTAAAATTTTGTCTGTGCTTGTAGGGCCTTTAGAATGAGGCCATTTTTAAATGTAGCAGTAATCAAAGAAAGTAAAATTAAAAACTCCCTTTTGCTAGACTCTAATTTGGAAACCTTGTTAGAAAATAAACACCAAGGATTAGGCTTCAGTACGTTATGTTGCCTTTAGTGTAAACTTGAAGCAGGTAATGAAAACATGAGTTAGCTTTCTAGCCCTGTCATAGCTTTGGCATTCAGGTGTAATCATTAAAATCAGGGTCTCCATTTTCTTAAACAGTAGGAACAGCATTGAAATTGATTAAATTATTTATTAAAATCATTAAAAATCATTGATTAATTTAATAAAGTCAATAAAATTAGCAAATCCTGATATCAGGACTTTAAAACAGATAAATGCCAAACCTTTGACTTGGTTTGGCATTGTCTTCAAGCTGTAAAACAGAGCAGCAAACTATGGGGATTTGAACCCAAGCTAATTTGGGAGATCAAAGAAGTTATAGTTAAGCTTATTTTACTGCTTATATGAAATGTGGAGTATCCTAGCTTCCTAAATTTTATCTCTTTCTCCAGCACTCAGAGTTTAAAAAATAAATAAAAAAGCAAAGAAATCCAGGATACAACTCTGTAAAATTTAGTTATGGTTAAGAGAGCAGTCCTTACTAAGAAGGAAATCCCCATAAATTCAGGAAATTTAACTTTTAAGTAAATGTGCACATTCCTGTGTTTTGTAGTCGTAGTGAAACCTCAAACACCCATATGGCCAGTGAGTGGGGAAATGTTCAGGGTGAATGGGGAATGTGGATTTGTAGACCCGCCCCCAATATTTCTGTCCCATCTCTAGTGCAATGCTAATCTGACGCTCATTGAACTGCTGGGATGCTTATCCATGCACCAAAATGTATGTCTGCATCGAAAACCCCCAACGGCTCTGTAAAAACCAAGTGCCAGATCAAGAGCTGCTTTGGAAACAAGAGTTCCTTCTTTCAGCGTACCTGCCTGCCCAGATTGCTTTTCTGAGCTGTGCATTTGGTTTTGGGCTGCCATTAGACACCTAGCATATTCTAAGCCGAGTTCCCACCCACAAAGAACATGAAGCTTGCCTCTGTGTTGGCTGTCCTTTTGACAGCATTTGTCCCAGTCCGGTGTATATGATCTGCTTATTAAAAAAATCACACAGCCCTCTCTACCTTATGATGATGCTTAATGGATCCATAAATGTTTATGGCAAAGAGCTAAATACATGTTTGCCAGCAAGGAGGCAACCCACTTGTGGCCTAGTCTAGATGTATCCCGCTCATATAATCTTGAACCCATAAAACAGGATCACAGCACACCCACTTGTCCGAACCACAGTGTTCATTTCTAAATGAAGACAAAAGGCCTCAAGACTCTCTGCCTTATTCTCCTCCTTTTTCCTCCCTGATCTCTGAAAGCTGGTTCTTCTGAAGTGTTGATGGATCTTCTTCTTTTAGAACCAGAGATTGGGGCTGGCTCACTGATAGTCATCTTGGATGTGGAGTAGGAGGTAGCATTTGGCAGAGCCAAATTCCAGGCTATTGGATGGGGGAAATTGCAGGGAGCAGTGTTTCAAACCCAGTTCTGCTAAGCAGCCTTCGAGGATGGAAGAGGAGGGTGCTGGACTACGAATAGAAGCAGACTCGGCATGGTCTACCAAATGCGACTCCCTAGGAATCTTAAGTGATCACACAGCGTATTAGAAACAAAAGTAGACCTGAATCTACAGTAGAATTGCCACCCAGGAATCGCCATCCAAAGGCATTTGAGACTGTTGTGACAATGGTAAAAGAGTGGTTGAGACAGAGTAGCAGTGGCTGGTGTGTGGTGTGCATGCCAAGGTAGAGATTGCTAAGAGTGTAGAAAAAAGGACAGCTGTAGATCAAAAATGTATTGGAGGAAGTCTGCTATGTGTAAGATTGAAGAAGATCAAAGCTAGAGATGGATGGATGCAAGAGTGAATGTAAGCTGATAGAAGAGAAATAACACGTGCAGACAGGGATACAATCTTTTCCACACGTTTTGCCCTTGCCAAGATTCCTTTTAAGCCTCAGCTCTATTCTCATTCCTCTTCCTGGACCACTGCCTCACAACCCTCTCACCCAAGGTAGTCATTAGGTTTGTACGACACTCTGGATCTGGATCCAAAAAGGTCCTTTGGAATGCAAGAGTGCAGAGACATAGCATGTCTCTCTGCGGCTCTTTAAAGCAGCTGGGTTTTTATCTAGGAACCCATGGCAGCTGAAGAGGGCAAGTGTGTTACCCCAGGCGAAGATGCAGGGGGTTAAAAGAGTTGCGGACAGGTGCTATTTGCACACTCGAGATGCTCCTGAGCAATCTTACTTAGGGATGTGCTTTGGGGCAGTAACTTTTTATTTTAAGTTTATTCCATCGTATCCATTCGGAAGAGAAGCATAGTGGGTGATGAAGAAAATGCTAGGCTCTTCTTTCATCCTCGGTAGGCTGCAGAGGGCACTTTCTGCTTCCAGCCCCATCTCATGGTGTCCCGCTGAAAGCTTACAGGAAGGCTCCAGCTTCCTGGCAGACTGCAAGTCAAGTCCACAGCTATAACCCACCTGCAGGATGGGAAGATCACTGTTACAATGCTTTACCATATATAACCATCCCTTGCTTAAACCATGATATGGAAGCCTGCATGCTTTGTGCAGGGACCAAACACAAGCAGCTGGGACCTTTGGAGCCCACACCTCTGAGCTGCTGGTTTTTTTTTATCTTGTGCCTTGATTTCCCCTGTCCCATTCTGACAGCGGGGGGAACCAGTCCCTGCACTTTATAAATGCCCAGTCCTAGGTCAGCCTTTCTCTGTGTCAGTTTTCAAAAAGCAAGGATGCTGTAGTCTTGTCCTTCCTTTCTACCTGGCTGCTGCTCCTTATTCCAGCTCCCCCCCCCCCCCAACCAGCCTTCACTCCATCTTTCCACCCACCACACCGGATGAGAATGCAGCAGGCTGCCTCCAAGAGCTATTAAAGGAGCCTCTTGTGTCCATTTCCAATGCGGATAGTTTAGAAAGCAAGCGCCATCACCCCTGAAATCTTTAGCTGTACCATGCTGGCGTTGAACCCTACTCTCCTTGGAAGTTGGTGGTGTATGGGGGTGCGGTGGGGTGGGGGTGGAGAGAGAGAGGAAACCCGGTTCAGAACTTCCCTTCATTTTTATGCTCATCAATTCCAGTTTTCATCATTCTTAGCTACACATCTACCTCACATGCACTCGCAGTTCATTTGTATACCCAGAACCGGCAAACTGCACCTTCTCCAAGGGATACGTTCCCCACCTCATCCTTAAAAAGAGAAAACCCTTTAGGCTCCTCTGCTTTTGGGAAGGGGGGGAGAGAGAGAAGAAAAATGTTGGTTTGAATGGAAAAAAAAGACCCCTGTGTTGCTGCTAATTAATACAGTTTATGTTCAATGTACTCGTTTTTGCTTTGCTTTTCTAATTTTCCTTGTAAAATGTATTAGTTTATTTAAAAAAATGAAGCAGAAATGGTTTTGTCTAGAGAAGCATTTTTTTGTGGCTCTGTTGTGAGAACCCAACTGGGCAATAGTTGACAAGACCACGACGTTGCTTCCCTTTTTCTCCCCCTGCTTTTTTTGCCCCAACCGTCTCTTGAGCTCCAGGCTCTCCTGGGGCTTCACTGCTCGCACCGAAGGAGATCAAGGGAGATTCCAGAATGACAGTGGCCCCATCAGAGTTTTTGTTTTATAACGGAGAATGGTGGTTAATGTTTTCTTGCAAAAGCAAGACATTACCCAATTTGGGAAGTATCAAAGCATAGAAGAGGCTGCTGCCTTCCTAAGAGTTTTACTGTAGCCGGGTACAGTATTTATTCACAAGGGTTTGGTTTCAACAACAGAAAGAGAATCGTTGCCCTAAGATACGCCATGCTTTCTAACCCACCAAAACCTGTTTCTCCTGTAAAAAACCACCAAGAGGTAGAATGCAGGCAACAAAACCAGCCAGGCCCTGTTAACAAAATTAGCAGACAGACTTACTTTTGAGCAAGGACTTTCATCATCTGTAAAAATTGTATAAGGTGATATATGAATAGTATGGCTTTGGGGATGATAAGAAGGTGGAGAGGGGGGAGAGGATAAGGATATATTTAGTGCTACTATACTGTTAAAACTTTTCCAAAGATCAAACTCTGGTTCATTGTAAAGATGTTATGTGGATCCTTGGTTTGGCCCAGGATGGCTTGGTTTTGGTGCACCCCCCCCCCCCAAAAGGACATGCTTGATACAAACTTGTTTCCAATGAGAGCTGTATAATGGTAGCCCACGTAACCTGGGAAGCCCTGCCCCCAAGAAATGGTCAGCTTTTCACCCTCCCCCCTCCCAAAGCAAGCATGCAAGACAGCACACTCGGAGAGGATGTGCTTCAGCCATTCCAAATCGACTTGTAGTTAACCAGAAGTTGTTAACCCGGCCAATTATATTCCAGGACTCTTGGTGCTATGATTTCCTGCTTCCATTTTTGCTGCACTTGGGTCTTCTAGAGACGGCCCCCAACAGAACAGTGAGCAGCTGTCTCTGGGATGGGCCAAAGGTAGGGCAGAAGAGGCGATGTTCCCCTCCCCCCTTTTTTTTCTTTCTTTCTTCCAAACTTACCATGCGGGTGATGATTTGAAACTGTTGTGACTTAAGAAAAGTAATGAAATCAGAACAGGCCCCCCTCCTTCCCACTTTTTGACTATTGCTGTGGAATAAATGTGTATGGTTGCGGACTATTTCGTGTTCTTCCATAGTCTTCCCATCCCCTAGCAGGAAGGGCCTGTGCGGATGAGCTTAAACTAGGATCTCTTGATTCAATGCAACAAGGTTCAACCTAACTTGTCTTGAACAAATCTCCAGCTTGTCTGCACTTTCCTCTGGAGCAATATGCCCTTAACCTGGGGGTTGTGATGGTTGCACTGATGCCTTGCCCTATAGCAAATTGCCCTTAAAACAAATAGCAATAGGCATCCACACCCTACGCAACGTCCTTCTCATGCTGGATCATGGCTATAACAAAGCTACAGGCTATATTTCATGTGCTTCAGTGTATTTGTGTTTTTTTCATGACTTGGGAACAAGTTAGCTAAATGTTTGCTTTAAGGAAAAAGAAAACATGTCATGGATGTAAAAATGTATTTTGTTAAAACACATTTGGCAGTCAACCCAACTGAGGATGGAACCTCGTTTGCCTTTATCCCATTTCTTACTCAAGACCTTCAGAACTCCCATTTTGAAGGTACTGGAATTCTTAAAGGCTTCCATTTGCCACAAACCCGAGGAAAGTTCCTGCCCATCTCTCCATTCATTGTACTGACTAGTTTTATTTATATACTTAGGGACTATTTGTACAGGTTTTTTTAATTGAGAAGTTTCTATTGTTTTGTATCCTCCATGCTACATACCGCCAGGCCTGTTTCTCTCTCTCTCTCTCTTTCTCTCTCTCTCTTTCTCAACCCTGTACAATTGCCCCTCTGTGGAGCTCTGACTGGTCTCATTTTGAACAAATTTTTGTTTTGAAATAAAAGATGGAAAAAAAAAGTGCTATGCCTCAATTGTTTCAAGATTCACTTTTAAGAGGGAATTTGCACTGGATGATCATCAAGTTAATAGTGGGACTTGGGCCATTTGCTAATACAAGAGCAATTGCCAAGATTTAATACAGATTATTTGTTAATAAAAGCTTCAGGTTATATTCGAGAAAAATTCTTTTGCATCCATGGAAGCTTTTCAGCCACTTTCTGTAAATTGAAAAACAGGCCAACTTCTGGCACATCTTGCCCACTGCTGTGCTTCCGTCAGCTGTGGAGTTAACAGGAATAACTGGTTAATTCTGCAGGCTGGAAATTGGGACACTTGTCAGTTCTAGTCCCGCCTTTGGCACAAAACCAGCTGGGTGACATGAGCCAGTCACTCTCTCAGCCCTGGGAAGGAGGCACTGACAAACCACTTCCGAAAAACCTTGCCAAGACTATTGCAAGGACTTGTCCAGACAGTTGCCAGGAGTCAACAGAGACTCAAAGGCACACACAAACATACATCGTGTTCACAAGGAAGATGTACTTTTATGTGGCCAAGGAAAAAGGGACGAGTCGTAGGCTGGGTGATTCAAGATCTGTGCAAAAGGATGTAGGTTACCGAGTGGGGCTCAGGGCCCCTTGTTCTTTAAACCAGGGGGCTAAGCAAAAGCCACCCACAGCAGCAGGAGATCCCGAAGCAAAAAGCCAAAGCCAGAAGCGCTCCGACGTGAAGAACACTCTGGCCCCTAACAGCCTGTGAACTAAAATCGGGTACCATCTTAAAGCCAAAGCTTCCTGTTTACTAGTTACAAAAAAGTACCATTGCTGCACACTAGACCATTGCACTGTGAGAGAACTTAATTTCCAGCTGAATCAAAGCTTTATTAATGTACTCTTCTGTATATAACTCAAAGCTATGAAAACGTGTCAAATTGCTTACTGTGTGAAGAATGTGGATAAAAAAACCTCATTATAGGACTATCTCAGGTGCTCAAGTAGTTCACTTATCCTTTCAGGCTAAATGGAAGTACTTTGCCCGAGGCAAATTATAGATGGTGCAAAGGAGTGTGATAAGCACCACTTTAAGGGGAAAGAACAGCTGTATTTTTGGAGCTCTTTTTGCAGCTATCAACTCTTTATTCAAAGTCAGCAGGCCATTAAGTATTTGCTGTGGAAAGGGATGCCAATACAGGAGATCTTTTCCTTACTGGCAACTTTCCAAAGCTTTCCTATAAGCCACACTAATTGAAAATAAAATGGTAAGACAGGGAGATTGGGTTGCCCTGGAAGGGCTTTTTCCTCTAGGACAAAATTAAGCCATTAACTACTTGAGGTGAAAATACCTTTCTCAGAGTAGAACAACCATTGTTAAATTTCTTTGTAATAGGTTGCATGATTCAGCTTTTCTTGCCAAGGGGGAAAGTCAGCTAGCCTGTTCTGCAGGCAAAGGAAAATGGCCCACAAAAATGGAACATTATTTTGACAAAGAACTTTTATCTTGGGTTGGGGGAGATCAGATAGTAACATGGTGTGATGGAATAGTTTTCTTCCCTTACACAAGGCAAGATTTCCAGTTTTGGATTTGCTGGATTGGAAGCCAGAGGACTGGGAGTTCTAGTCCTGCTTTAAGCACAAAGCCAGCTGGGTGATTTGGGGCCAATTCTTCTCTCTCAGCCCTGGGAAGGAGGCAGGCCAAGCTATGCCAAACAATGTGCTTACACCCTGAAAGCTAATCCACCATCTGGGAAACATTTGTGTGAAAAAGATAATATTTGAACATTTTTTTTGACAAACTCTTACAATAAAAATGTTTTTAAATATACCCCATCCATTAGATGGAATCGTTCTCAGAATAAAAGGGCAAAAAAATAGCTAAAGGTAGTGCCAATAACCCCTTAAAAGCTCAGGTTCCAATCACTTTAGATCCCATTATCGTGCTATTGTACACAGCTTTTGCTTGTTGCCTGGTGCTGATTCTACACAAAAGAAGGAGATTTAATGGGACATTTCAACAGCCATTGCTCTACCTGAAATCTTCTCTCGTGGGAGCAGTAACATGCATGTGAGAACATGTCCACAAACACGTGAGATTTTGCAATGGTAGTGAGCAAACCAGTGTGAGCTGTGTGCAGCCACTGGCAACACACAGGATTTAGCTTTTGCCAATCTGCAGATTTTATTTTGGGGATGGGGACTTATTTTTAGCACCTATAATTGGCAATGCACATACTAAAGGATGAAGACAAAATTTGATGAAATTAGAGAATGTAGAACAGGACTGGATTTAAGTGCCTATAGAGAAATTCATTTGTCTCCAAATTAAAGTTACTCATGATGCCCTTCCTCCAAATATTTCAAAAAAGTTGCAGAATACTGTAGTGAACAGTGCCAACTGATCCCCAAGCATTCAAAATGAGCAACATCTGCTATTGATACACTTTTGTCCCAGGCAACTACAACATGTGAGATGTTGTACAGTTCTGATACCAGTTCTGTAGTTCATGCTACAGTTTTGATATCGTTAAAGAACACGTGGAGAAAGGCTGTCTCTGGCCAGACTACTGAAATTTAAGGCCAGAAAAGTAGAAAATGAGAATTGTGATTCTTTACCCATTCCTAGCATGGAATGCAGAAGAAATGTGCCTTAAAGACTAAGGCCTAAAATAGAATTTAGACTATGCAAAAAGTTATAAAATAGCTCTTGAACTCAAAACTTCCAGAAGTCTTGCAGGCCATCTTGAATTCAAAACCTATTTTGGGTTGTGGAAAATTGAAATATTTTATGCACCATAAAACCAGGGAAAACATGAAATAGTCTGAACTGTCTTCATTCATCTCTTCTGTATCCTTGCTTGCCCACTGCACTCCCCCCTCAAACAAAGAGCAGTCCCTGCCCAGTCCTCATTTGGGCGGCAAAATGTATTTAGCTCAATTGATGCTTGATAATTGCCAGTGTGCTTGGGAAGCTTCTTCAAGGTAAGTGCATGGCAGATCTAGCTCCCTTCTCCACCACTCAAGAGGGAAGAGATGGAAGGTCAGGCTGATCTTCTCGTTTCAAATCAAAAGGCAGGAAGACGGAAGAAAAAGCAAGGTTAATTGCATAGACTGCGCTTCTTTTTGAGACGTATGTACAAAAGCCTAGTTTTAAACCAATTATATTTACTAGAAATTTTTTTAAAAAAATTATTGGGTCCCTGCAATTTTGCTAAGCATGAGTTATGAATTTATCAAGCGTTTGATTCAACTTTAGCAGCTTTTCAAAAACAATATTCTGAAGTCTTGCTGGGATTGAACCCGCATCTAATTGGCCTAGCTGTCTTTTAACTGGCCCCAGGGTGCATTGCATAAGGGCAGAAGAGGGGAGGACCAAGCGGATGCACCCCCCAAGCAGGGATGATCACAGAGAAAAGACAACATTCTCAGGCGATTTCTTCTCTATCAAACATTGGGTTGTTTTTGTTTATTCTTTGAAACTTGACAAGCACTCTAACATCTGTACTTGTGGAAACATCACAAGGAAACAAACAAGAATTCTAGACTTTTTTCTTCCTTTTAAACCTTATTAAAAATGAGGTTGGTCCTAAAAATATAGAAAGAAATCAATTTAAATTCACAAAAAACTGTACATTATCAAAAATTCACTAAAACAAACACATTTGGTTATTTCATATAAAAAAGTTTGATTCCCCCCTCCCCTTCCTGCTGTTCAGAACATCTCACAGGATGATGGGTTAGTTGGTTCCTTTCTGATACCAAATTAAGATGAAAGGGGAAGAAAAAGCCAGTGGTTGAATGATAAGGCCAATTCTAGTTGCAATTCTTAAATTAAATTCCAAAAACCATGTAACTTTCAATAAACAAGTTTTTTTTTATAAACTGATTGAAAAGACCATATCCCTTAATGAAGATCAAGATTAGGTCAAACCTGGATTCCTTCTTTTAAGGAGTGTGAGGCTTTGAATCTATAAATCTAATGTTTCTATAACAAAAAAGAAACCCCAAAACCAAAACCATGAAACTCTAAATTAAAAACCAAAATTAACACCTCCAACTCTAGAGTTCTTTCATGACTGATGAAAAAAAACAAACCCCAAATGATCCAGAAAAAAAAAATACTAAAAACCCACCAAAAGAAGTTTTGTTACAGCACATTTAGATAAAATATAAATATTTATGCATAATATAAAGTCAGTTTCAAATAGACTTCAACTCTACCTCTTTATTTTAAAAGCCAAAAAACAAAAATCCCCAAATTTAAAATAAAATAAAGATTGAGGTTATTTGATATAAAAAGGCTACGTTTTGTTGAAAACAATTGGGAAGGAAAGTGAGGTTGGGGTGGAGGAAGCACAGTAAGGGAGGTTTCCGTCTCCAGGTTATATCACCTGTGGTTACATTTTACTTACATCAGTGCTCTTGCAATTGGATTGGTTGACGCGGATTGAGGCGAAAACACCCACACCCACACACGTGCACACACACACACACACACACACGTCACTCCGATGTAGCACAGGTGGATATTGGGGAGAAAGCCATCTCCTAATAGGACCCTGCCAGCCAAGTGTCTGCCCCAAGTGATACCCGTAATTATAATGGTTTGAGGAGCCAGGCTGGATATGAAAGCAGCAAGGGAGGAAAGGTTCCAGGGGGTGGCTTTCTACGCCTCTGATCCACCAAAAGCGGTGGAAGAAAAATGGAAGAACCAAGTTGTTTCCTCTGAACAGTCAACCTATACCTTCTGGAGGGTGCATCGGAATAGGTCTTGCCCAGTCCCCTGCTTCTGGGAGCAGAAACTGGCCAAGGGCCGAACAGCAGGCCCCTCGTTGTAGTGTGCCTGGGCGATGGATTTCTCCCAGTCTGCAGCTCCTGAAGAGAGCCCAGGCCAGGGAACAGGTTCTCTGGCAACTCTCACATTTGGTGGGATATGGGATCTCCTGGGTCATGTTGGAATACAGGCTGCAAACCGGCCTCAACCTATCAAGGAATGACTGAGAGAGAGGTTACACTGGGACTGAAAAAGAATTGGCCAATTTATCCTGCCTTACGTTCAATAAAAGTTTTCAGTGACAGTTCTTTGATTTTTCTTTTAAAGGACCAACCAGCCAACTGGCGAATGCACTGGCATGCATGTGTATATATATATACACATGTATACATACACAAGCACGTATGGAGATGGAGCCTTTGTTTTGACCACAATCTACTTCTTGCTTCAATAAGAGACAAACAAGGGAGGGAATGACTTAAGAGGAGATTGGCTTCAACCACTATTTGAATCTGGCAAGTCTCTAGCACCAGACACCCAAATGCACAGGAACAAATGACAAACTGGTAAAAATGATGTGCAGGAAAACTATTATGGTTGGACTAAATCAAAATTTTGCTTCCTCCTTTCAAAACAGTTCAAATATAGAGTAAATTAAAATATTCACATGTGGTATGTGTATAAATTAAATACTATATAGAAAATGTAGACCAAAAAGAAAAAGAAACATGTATAAACAGGTCTGGATCTTTAAACAAGTCAGCTATGGATATTACACAAAGATGTCCAGCTGAACACTGCTCTATTTCTAATTTTTCTGCTTCCTGTTTAAAGGCATGAAGCAATAACTTGTATCCCACATCATGAGACACAAAAGATTTCTATTTTGCCTTCACTTGCCTTATAATCCAAAGCTGCATTTAGGCTAAGTCTTAGCTTTGATGATCAAAGAAGGCTGCACTTTAGATCACATATATTAAAATATGTTGAGGAAATAGAAACCTAACATAGAAGGAAACAGTGACAATCCTCTATCATCTTGTTGAGGTCCAGATAGCTACTGAAGAATGAAAGGATTGTATTCCTTCCATTACAATGGAGACAATCTCACAACTTTCTCAGAAGGGAAGCAACCTTACAATAGATTATGGTAGTCATATGCCAAGGCAGGAAACAAACAGTCCTGCCACACATACACAGAGATGGCAGATCAAGCTTTGTAGACGGAAGCTATCCCTGAGGAATAACACTGGGGCAGAGTTGGATGAGGAGAGCTGTGGGCTGTGAAGTTTCCGAAAGCTACAAGTTGTCATGGGCATTCAAATAAGGATGAGATCCCATAATATGATCTGCCAGAAGAACTGGCACCAACCATCCAAAAGCCAGTTCCTCTAAGGATGCTGACTGGAGTAGCCCAGTTTTGCAACCTTGTTTACTTCGGTCCCCCATAGCCCAGTGAGTCCTTCCAGCATATTGCCCACTATTGGAGGGAAAATGAACTGTATGAACATTAGACAGAGGCACTTCTGTCTATAGTAATTTCATTGACTGCCCCTGTGGAGAGATCAGGAGGGGGAAGAGTGTAAAGGTTAGTCCAAGTTAACCATCATTTGCACACCTAGAGAACAATACAATCTGAGTGATACCGGCTGCTTAGTGGATAACTGCTGTGTGGGTTATTTGCATTATTTCCTTAGAAATAAAATTTGGAGTAACTCAGTATCTCTGGGCAACTGTGGGTTGATGGAAATTAATCTAATAACCCCACTCACTCCTAACTTTTCATACAGAGGCTCGTCTTTGGATACCCCTCCGGCGAAGGGGGCATCTTCTTTGACTAGAAGGACCGAGCACTTTCAAAGGGAGCGCACCCTCACGGGCAGAGCCCCTCAACATCCTTTCCCAATGCACATACCAACTCTAAACTCTACTCTCGGGTTTAGAAAAGGAAATCGGGCTAGAAAGAAAAACTTGGCCGCAGAAATGAAGGCTCTT
>JANHZT010000116.1:244947-259951 GCA_032468215.1 Stegonotus admiraltiensis
GAGATTTGAACTTGCAGTAATTGCAAGCAGCAGATGTTAATAACAGTGTTTTAGTCCACTGTTCTACCAGGGCTCCTCAATAATACAATCAATTGACATAACTCACTGCTGTTGGGTCCTGGAAGGGCTCTCTCTATAGGACCCAAAGCCAGAATGAGGTCATATGGATCAAGACATTATTGTACATATGATGCAATTGGAAAGGGGGAGATAGCAGAAAGGGGAGCTGGAGGAATGATGGGGAAATTAAAGAAAGAGATGGATGGCAAAATGGGGTTTGAGGCTGTTCCTTGCTGGACACCCATGCTGGTATTTGCAGGAAGTAAATGGTTTTCATATCTGAAATTATAGAAATCTTGTATGTACAAGGTCCTGCATATTTGTTACTTTTTATTGTTTGGGTTTTTTTTTTTTTTTAAATGTGATGATGCTTTATCCTGTATTCCAAGGATCACAAAAAAGGATGCTTAATCCTGTTTCATCAGTGGAAATAGTGATGCTTCCAGCAAGCTGGCATTACCGCATTGAAATACTGTAAATACCCTGCTGGTGAATGATGCCAGACCCAAGGCAAGAAGCAGTGAGCCAGCCATGGGTGAGATTTATCTTTGAGCCTCAGCATAGGCTCTGTATAGCCTGAAGACGTAAGTTGGTACTCTCTTTGGAAGTAATGTCAACAATTTTTCTCAAAGTTGATGGGGGGTGGCACCCCCCCACCTGCATGATAGTATTCAATGTGGTGTATTCAGCTCTTATCATGTATATATAAAGGCTAACCAGAGGAAATGCTCATCTGATATCCTGGGAGTGCTTATGTCATTCTTCAGACTCACAAAGCAAGGAGCGGTGATGTTGGAGATTCCAGAAAAAGGAACTTGGCAAGATAAGGGAGCAGCTTGCATTCAATTCTCTTGAACTCCCGTATGAATTTGCGTCCAATCCTGGCACTTAACAGAAAGCCTGTATCCTTCCTCCAAGATCCAGCTCTATTTTCCCTCTCCTGAGGGCACCAGGAAGACCATCCCATATGCATAAGCAAAGACAAGAAAATGTCATTCTCCTCCAAAAGTCCAATTGCTTGGACTTTTCCTGCCTCCATCTCCCTCACCTGCCTTGCACTAAGGAAACACAGCATCTTGGCTAAATGTTTCCTTTCAGCAATTGCTCTATTGTGTCTCCTCCCTCTTTTTTTACTCAAAGAAAGTGCAATTAAATGCCAAGCATCCTCCAAATGCAGATGACAACCTTTTGCTCTGCTCTACAGTGACTGGTTAAACAAAAGGAGAGTATTTTTATTTTTTTTTACAAATCCATCAGGAGGATGTCAGGGCACAGTAAGCTATCTCCACACATCCCAGTCATGACCCCACACTTCCAAAGGGAAGGCCATTCTCACTTATTCTTTTTCATAAGTGAGAAGCTGTGATGTACGAGTAAACTATGTATAGCTGACTCAGTTGTGGTTTACACCATTCATCCAATTGCTGGGCTCAGTACAACACAACCTACTATCTGCTAGTCATGCAAGCTGAGATGTTGCAACAGTTTAAGCAAAGCAGATTGTAGCCTGGTGCGTTGCATGGTTTTCAAACCCAATGGGCTTTTCTACCTAGTTTTTCTTTTGGCAGCCACTCAAGGATTGCTACTCTTTATGGCTCACTTTATGGATCAAGTCTCCTTTGAGCTCCCCTCCTGGTTAAGTTCACTGACATATTGATAGTTTTCCCAACAGACCTGCAGTAGTGATTTATTGTCATCCTTTTCAGGCAATCCCTGAACCTACAATTCTGAAATCTACCCGAATTATAATATTAATATTAATCCCACTTGGCTTTCTAGCTCAGCCAAGGTCAGTTACTTGATCTGAATCATTATTCCAGGGGTAGAGATGAGAGTTTAAGTCAGAACTGCAGTTCCCAGAAGCCCTAGCATCGTGGACGATAGTGAAGTATGTCAAATTATACTTCAGCAACATTTGCACAGAATTCCCTTTTCCTGTTTTATCCCACGTTCAATGGAAACTACCAGGAATACCCACCTGCTTACATCACTACTTTGACATCCTCACTAGTAAGTTGTACTGTAGTTGATGTTCTTATGCCCCAGGCCACGCGATGTGCAAAAGATAACCCATTGATAGGATGTAAAAAAATATAGCACCTGTCACCTGATTATCTAGATTCTAGCTGAACAGCTCTTCTAGAGTGATTATTTGGCATCCTGCAAAGCCTTTTTTGTTTAGGTTCATTTTGGCTGTAAGATAGGACAAAAGAGATGCAGAGCCTAGAACAGGGCTGTCAAACTTGTGGCCTGCACACCGGATGCATCATGCGCTGGCCACACCCATGCCCGGTTTAGTGAAGGGGGAAAAAGTCCCAATACATCATGTGATGCTGCCGTGACAACACAAATTTGACACCCCTGGCCTAGAATGTATTAAAAGAAAATTGGATCCTTTCCAGGACCACTAGGTTGCAAAGGAAGCCATTGCAATGTGTACAAGCAAATTCTACTGCTGGAGTATGTAAAATTGCAAGATTAATGTGGTTAGATCCAGTGGTGGGATTCAGCCAGTTCACACCACTTCGGGAGAACCGGTTGTTAACTTTCTGAGCAGTTTGGTAAACTGGTTGTTGGAAGAAATCATTAAGAGCAGAGAACCGGTTGTTAAATTGTTTGAATCCTACCACTGGTTAGATCTGCTATGCCACTAAGTGCCAAGCAGAATCCTATTGGGCATGAGTTTCATGGGAAAAGGGTGGTCCCAAAGGATTGATTGACCCATACTGGAGTTAAGTTATTGTTTTAAGTCAATTGCAGATAACCTGTCCCATCCAGCTGATCCTACTCAGGAAATTAGCTATGGTTGTAGTTAAACACAAAGGTGACCATCAAGGTGCACTGCATGAAATAGGATTTCAGGTCACATGACATCAAAAATATTTGAAAACTTGGGAAATGGATAAGTTTATACAGCAAGGGAAAAAACAAATTAGATATAAATTATTGAAAGATACTCAAGAGGTTTGGGTTTACTAGATTTGAAATGGTACTTTGATGCTTGCTGTTTAGCTGGCTTAAAGAATGGGCCTCTCCAAAATAAGTTACTTGATTTGGAGGGCCATGAACTAAGATTTGGATGACATGCTTACTTATGATACAAGGTTAAAATAAATGTTTCAACAACCACTTTGTTAGACATGCCATCCTAAGGGTTTGGAATAAAGTAAGGCATTGCAGAAAAAGGATGGCAAGGTTAGACTGGGGGACCTATGGTCTAATAATTTTTCAATCAAGGTAAACCTACCTCCAAATTTAAAGAAGAATTGGAATCAGAAGTATGAAGAATGAATACATGAAACATTGTATGATTCAATGGGCAAAGCATTTTGGATATGATGCTTGAACAATTGGAAAATATGAGGATAAAGGGTTTAAAACTTCCATTAAATTATAAATTAAAAGAATTTTTTTATAAGATGATGTGCCAATGGTATTTAACACTGGATAAATGGTCAAAAATGTATAAAGGCATTTGAAAGGCATGCTGGAAATGTAAATGTAAAGGAACCTTTTACCATCTCTGGTGGACTTGTGACAAAGCAAAATATTGGAGTAGGATTCGCATCCTAATACCCAAGTGTCTCAAAGTGAATAAAGGTAAAATCAAATTTGTCTCTTAGGCTTAATGGACAAAGAACTTGAAAAAAATTGAAATTTTGATGTTATACAGTGGTACCCTGGTATTCATCATTTCTGGGAGGTTCGAGTACCAAAACCAATGAATGCCAAACAAATTTTACCCATAAGGAATAATGTAGCGAGTCACAAGGCAGCTGATACCAGTAAGTTCTAGCTTGTGCACTGAATATCAAACAAATGATGAGTACCAGGATGAAATTTTTACGTCAAAATGCATTGCGTACTAATGAGTCACAAAGCAGTTGAGTACCAAGGTACCACTGTATATACTGAAAGCAAGAATACTCTATGCATGCAAATAGATACTTTAATTCTGATTGCAAAAACTGATGGGAGTTAGCAGAGATAAATTGCCTGTTTTAATTAAAGAGTACACCTAGCTTTGTTTCCATTTGGAAACTGCTTCTGACTTTGTGCTCGAGGTGGAAAAAAAAATGAATAGGGTTTTCCTGGTTTGTTATAGAAACGGTTAATATATATTACTATATAAATTTAAAAATTGAGGCTGTATGTTATCTTGTTCTACTGCGCTAAAGAGTTAGAAGTCAATGTTTTTCTTTTTTTCTTACTTTCCCATTTTCATATTTTTTGTATTTTATATTTTAGTAAATAAATAAAAAAAATTAAAAGGCAAAATGGGAAATGACAGCATATCAAGGTATCAAAAATAAAATATTTCCAAATATTAAATATATAGTTTTTAAATTTTCAAAAAATATAAATTACAAAATATCCCATATGTGGCATTTAATTAAGTACGGGAAAGATCTGCATTATAATTTGTTAAAAAAAATAGAAAAGGCACTCCTACAGCAAATATGCATGCTTTAAGGTTAATTCTAGCATAATCCTAAACTGAAAGAAATGGACAATTCTACTTCCCTTGAGCAGACTATCCCATGCTTCACACATTGCAGGGTTTGATCAGTTTAACCAAAACTAATCAAATACAGAATACATCAAATCCAAGATAGGATTCACAACTGCCCTGCACCATAACACGAGCTAGGTTTACTAGAAATCTCTCATCCATATGAAGGATGTGATTTTCTTATAATTGTTCCCTGTTTGTTATAACTTTTGCCATGGATCTTTTGTCAATTCCAATTGCAGCAGGGTAGACATGTATTGCACTTAACTATCAAGTCTCAATTTTGCAGGACACAATCTACGTTTGATAAGACTTCTCAACCATAAAACGACCCTCTGAAAGTCTTTTTCTAATAAAAGCCCTACTTGCTTTAGATCTCTTCATTGCGACTAACCTCTGCCAAATTGACTTGTTTTGTGTTTTTGAAAAGGTATCAGGAGATTCTGTAACCCAACACTGCCAGACATAAACAGAGCAATAAGCTTGAGAAATTGATACTAGAGCAATTACTTATCCCTTGAGCCTTGGCAGATTAATCCCAATTACTTTCATTTTACAGCAAGTTATCGATTTCTATTCTTTCTTTGAGTATCAAGGCATAACGCCTTTAAAATGAGTTTCTGATGACAAATTGTTTATACATGGAAACCACATCAAGGTTAATGTTGCCCAGTCTCCTTATAGCAAAGGAAAAGGGAATGCTGTTCCCTCCCCCCTTCCAAAAGGAAACCATGGTAGGCAAGGGAAAGAGAAACACATCTCTATGTGTGGTGTGGGAGTCAGATAACGAGATTCAGGAGGAAGTTGCTTAAGTACCTAAAAACCAAAGGTAACTCAAGATTGAAAAAGCCAAAGTGGATACTACCTCTTTTAAACATCTTGTTGCATCAGGGATCAGTGGGATCTTCTTTTTAGGTTGATATACTTAAGTTTTGTTAACCTTACATATTAGTGAACTGGGAGTCACACAATACATTAAACCAAAACCAAATAGGCAGTGTTGTGACTTGATACATAGTTGTGGAAACACAGGGTTTGAGTGTCAATTGATCTTTAGGTTGTTTTAGGATTAAGATTTATCAACATTTGAGCATTCTTTTAATAATGGTCTATTCAAAGATTTATGCAGCCAAAATCTTTCCGTTCCAACCTTCCATGTTGTATCCATTCAATTGCATTAGAGAACATGGCACTTACTTGATCAAGCCTGGGTGAAGCTGCCTACAAAAAAGTGTTTTGGAATTCATAGCAAACATGCCTGTTCTGGGAGATCAAAATTTAAATGCACACAATCTAGAATATGCAGAGGCATTTCTGGACTGCTGTCCAAGGAATCTCAGCCTGCATGAAAGGCTGGCTGTAGGCCAGCATATCAACTATGCTAATCTGCCTTATTTGGCAAATGCTTAGAAGAGGAAAGAATCAATAAGTGCCAGCACTTAATGATCTTTACAGTGTAGAAGAATTTTCTGCATCAATCCAGTTCACATCAATTCTCTCTGTGGAATATTCTGGGCAATCACCACATTGCCCAGGAATTAAGAAGCACAACATTGCTTTCCGATATGGTCAGCGAGAATGCCTTACTCTTGGTCAACGAACCCAGAATCAACAAATTTGGTCTGCTTCAAAGCTATAGCTTCTCTTCGTGCTGCAACAGTACCATTAACTACTTCTATAATCACACCAGATGGTTTATTGGAAACTTTTAAATATTTTCAAGAAATTTCCAAGAGTTTCAAGAACTGTGAGGTGGGACAAAATGAACCACTGGACATTTGAAAACGTACAAGATTTGCCTCAAATGTAAACTCATGAGTGTTCTTCAGCTAATTTATCAGCCTTGGCCACGGCTTCCTCAATGGGCCCCACCATATAGAAAGCCTGTTCTGGGAGATGATCATATTCTCCTGCAGAGACAAAGTCGAAAACTGGAATCACTAAAATTGTTAAGAAGAAACAGATCACAACTACATGCTCTTTTTGCCCATTCGTTCAACATCTAAATAACAAATAGTAATTGAGCACCATAGTTTAACTGTACAGATAGCCCTTCCTTAATAATGGTAACTGGGAATGGAATTTCCATCGCTGAGTGATACGACTATAAAGCACAATGTTATGTGACCACATCCTGGGGTGGGTTCTAAAATTTTTTACTACTGGTTCTGTGGGTGTGGCTTATTTTGTGGGCGTGGCTTGGTGGGGGGGTAATGTGATGGGTGGGCATGGCCTTTTTTTTTTTACTTTTAAAAGCATTTTTTCTACAACCTTAAGAGGTTGCAGAAAAAAATGCTTTCAGAAGCCTCTGACAATCTCAGCTGAGCCACATGATCATCAGAGGCTTTTTGTTTTACTTTTAAAAGCATTTTTTTGGCTGAGGAGGTTGTAGAAAAAATGCTTTTAAAAGTAAAAAAAATAATAATAATAATAATAAAAAAAAGCCTCTGATGAGGTGGGCAGGTTAAGCGAGCGGCGACCGGGTTGGGGACTGGTTCGGGGTGTGACCAGCCAATGTTATTACCGGTTCTCCGAACTACTACAAATTTTTACTACTGGTTCTTGTGAACCGGGAGCAACCCACCACTGCCACAATGGGAAACCCAGTAGTTCCTGCTTCCATCATTGTGAAGATCTGTCAGTCATTAAATGAGGACCTCCTCACAACCTTTTGCCAGTTTCCAATAGTAAAACTGCCTGCAAGTCCCAGGCAGTTTGCAAGCAGTTTGGTGGACATGTGGCTGTGTGGCAAGGCAGAGCATGGTGAGGTTGGGGATGGCAGCTGTGGGCATGTGTGCACAGGGCAGAATACAAGATTCTTGGGACCTTGTACTCCTTAGCTGGGCTCCTCAGGAGAAAAAGCATCAACAGCAACTTGAAATGACCTTCTTTGCCACCTTTCCTCAATTGACTTTGCTTGTGGAAGCTGGCTGGGAAGGTTGCAAATAGTGATCATGTGACTGCAAGATGATGCAACCATCATTAATCGCAAACTGGCTGCCAAGTGCCTGCATCATAATCATGTCCTTAGATGTTCAATGACCAGTCACTTGTTCACCACTGTCATAATTTCAAACTCTCACTGAACGAGGGGTTGTTAATTGAGGACTACCTGTAATTATTTGTAGTTTCATTACAAAAGGCTATTTTCCTAGACTTGAATGGAAAAATGTTGACAGTAATCACTAGACAATTACTTGGAAAAATGCCTACATTACATCTGAAAAGCAATTACATTGTAGTGCAGTAGATACCCTGTGACTAGAATAGGGAAAATGAGCAATGAGAAAAGATGGCAACAAGACAGCCATCAGCTTCAGGGGGTTTCAGTTCCAGTTGCCATACATACCTATCAGAATCTGTTGGAATCCTTTGATCGTTTCTTTCAGAGGCACCAGCTTGCCTGCATAGCCAGTAAAAACCTCAGCCACCTGGAAGGGCTGTGACAAAAATTTCTGGATCTTACGGGCACGTGCCACTGTCAGCTTATCCTCTTCAGATAATTCATCCATACCCAAAATAGCGATGATGTCTTGGAGGGACTTGTAGTCCTAGAGAGGAAACCTGCAGGTGAGTTGAGACAGCAAAGGCACCATGGAGTGGATCAAGCCACTTGCCACCCTATCTATATTCTACCTCTTCCAAGCAGCTTTGTTGCTGGTTTGCAGTATCTTTATAGCACTTGCTATAAAATGTATTTACATGCCCAATTAAAAAGAATACAAAAAGTATTCACTAATTCATAAGTTAGACTTCATGGTTTTCAACCCCAACACCCCCCCCCCCCAAATTCACCTGCAAGATTTTTTGCACCCCACGGGCCACATCGTAATGCTCCTGTCCCACAATATTAGGATCCATGATACGTGAAGTAGAGTCCAGAGGATCTACAGCTGGGTAAATGCCCAGCTCTGCAATGGCACGAGACAGCACAGTGGTGGCATCCAAGTGGGCAAATGTGGTCGCGGGAGCTGGATCTGTCAAGTCATCAGCTGGTACATAGATGGCCTTGGGAAAAAGAAAATTTACTACATTAACAGTCCAGTTGCATAGACAGTTTTAATGCTAACCATCAGCAGCTTTGTGTAGCTATTTATATAACAGGGGAGCAATTCCATCAGATCCCATAGGGAATGGAGATGAAAATAGAATTGCCTTCCAGAAATGAGACAGTAACATAGTACACCCTGAATTGATAGACAAAGATTGGAGAAATAAATTACCTGCACAGACGTGATAGATCCCTTTCTTGTTGTTGTGATCCTCTCCTGCATGGTACCCATATCAGTAGCCAAAGTAGGTTGGTAACCCACAGCCGAGGGGATTCTACCCAGCAAGGCGGATACCTGGAAGAGAAAATTAAAATCTTCTGCAGTTGCCAAGGTTGCTTCTTTTACAGTACAGAAAGTCTCAGACAATGCATCTATGCTTCCCCTGCCCACAATTTGGGAAGATCCCAATCTTAATATTATTAAACTGTTCTCCTTTGACTGACAAGTTGGTTTAAAGCTTACTTCAGATCCAGCCTGTGTGAAACGGAAGATGTTATCAATGAAGAGCAGCACATCTTGACCCTCCTGGTCTCTGAAATATTCAGCAACAGTCAAGCCTGTCAAAGCAACTCTGGCACGAGCACCAGGTGGCTCATTCATCTGCCCATAAACGAGAGCAACCTATGGGAGAGCAAAGAAACTTAAAATAACACTATGTTAATTGTCCCATTTCATTAGCGTGTGGCTAAAAATTTTCTGCTCCATAGCAATAAATTTGTGTATGATGATACATACCCAGAAATATCCTAGCTGATTTATTATCCTACAACTCTAATGTCTTTCTGAAACTTAATGGGATTTACTTCTAATAATATACTTTTCTTCCCGCCTATGTAATTCTGTCATAGAGTGACTGTCTAATATTTGTACACTTCATATGTTGTTCAAAATATTCCTGGTGCACTAGAAATTTCTTTAACCCTTGAAATTTGGAGTGTATGGGTTTTTAATGTTTTTTTTTAAAAATTTTTACGGGATATTGTTCGCATTGGTTTTTTTTGCTGTAAGCCGCCCAGAGTCCCTAGGGAGTTGGGTGGCATAGAAATGTGACTAATAAATAAATAAATAAATAAATACATTTTCTCTGGGATTGTCAATGCATGACCCAGGATGAACAGTGGAAATTCAAAACTGCATGCCCTTAAGAATAATTGCCAATTTCTGATGTAAGCAAGACAGCAGATTAAACCAACCCATATCGCACTTTTGGGAGTTTAGGTTCACAGCTAGATCCTGACTTGTTTGCTCACCTTGGATGTGGTATCCTTCAAGTTGATGACACCAGACTCTATCATTTCATGGTACAAATCATTCCCTTCACGGGTTCTTTCTCCAACACCAGCAAATACTGAGTAGCCACCATGAGCTTTGGCAACGTTGTTGATCAGCTCCATGATCAATACAGTCTTGCCTACACCAGCACCACCAAACAGACCTGAAGAAAAAAAGCTGCGTCAGTACCAGAGAGTGATTAAGAGCTCCTCTACAATTTCCCATTTTCCTTCTCAGAAGATGAATTGCTTCAGCAATCTCAGAAGAACGAAAGTCATTGAGTTTTGCTCATCAGTGAAGGAAAGACAGCTGACATCAGTTGTATGTAAAACACTGAGACTGCTAATGATTTAAAGTCCATGCTATGGCAAGGAAGCTGCAGAAACACAACTGGTCACCCTTCTACCTTACTTAACTTACCAATTTTACCACCTTTTGCATATGGGGCAAGAAGGTCCACAACTTTAATGCCAGTCACAAGGATTTCCTGTTCAACACTCATTTCCACAAACTCAGGTGCTTCAGCATGAATAGCAGCAAACCTGAAAAAAGTGATTGATCGTATGTTAAGTATATCTTTTTCCAAGATGACCAAAACTATACAGTTCCCTAAATGTAGACAATTTCAGTGTCATATTTCATATTAATGTTAGCATGTTTATTTTTTTTCCTAATTATCCCTAGTATGGAATATTCTTGTCAACTGCAACTATATACTAAGTCAACATTTTCACTGAACCATCCACTAGGGCACATCTAAGACAATTTTTCCCAGTTAGTTAGATAATTCAGATGCCACATATGTGTAAAATTAAGTTTTCTTGTCCCTTCAAACATTTAGGAAGTGGCATGGAAATCAGTAGGTACACATGTTCTCTCCCCTTTTCCATTTCACTGACTTTGATTTTGTGGGTGAAATATAGTTTCCTACTGGAGAGGAACACCAGGTAAATAAGGCCATCCAAATAATGAAGGATGGTTGCCTCACTGTCTTCCCCCAAATTTGTGCTTACTGTTTGGTCTTTATTGGACCTCTTTCATCTATTGGCTCTCCAATCACATTCATGATTCTGCCAAGGGTTTCAGGTCCTACAGGAATTCTGATTGGTGCTCCAGAATCTAAAACCTTTTGGCCTCTCACCAAACCTTCAGTACCATCCATAGCAATGGTACGAACAGTATTCTCACCTGCAATAGAAGAAATATAACAGAAGATGCCTTTACCCTGAAATAATGCTTGAGCAACAAAAATGTACTCTGTCATTTCAAAAGTTATTTTTTACCAATGTGTAAAAATAAAGAATCCAAATAGCTTCTAGGAAAGTTGGTAGAAGGTTGTTTATAAAACAATGTGCCTTTTACTATGTAGGTAATACCAGCTCTAGAGATACATAAAGTTCATGCAGTCAAAAAATTAACCGAAATAATTTTGGCAAAATAATTAACTGGTATTGAATGCCCAGTTAGACATGCAAAATTTTAAGTATTCTTTTATGTGAGAGCTTCGGAGACATACTAAACCTTGAAACATAACAGGAGGCTCATAAAACTTAAGACTGGTCCACAATATCAATAAATACTAGCCTACTACAGTTCCAAAAGCTTTCTGATTAAAAGACTTCCTTTTCAGATCATAAATATGACTTCATTATGTTCAGAAGAACGAAAGTCATTTTTATTTATCATCACAAGGAGCATTAACAGAATGAAAGCCAGGTTGATCAATGAAATTTACCTAAATGCTGAGCCACTTCTAGGACCAAGCGTGTATCTCTGCCCTGCACCTCAAGGGCATTGAGGATTGGTGGCAGGGCCTCATCGAACTGGACATCAACCACAGCACCAATGACTGCCACAATATGTCCAGTGGCAACTCCAGCTTTAGCTGCAGGAGATGTTTGTGCAGCATAGTTCCGGCCTACAAAAGAAAGTACAACCATCAGCAGGCAAATTAGATGCTTAATTATACATCTTTACAATCAGCAATTTATAAGCACCCTCACTTCCTGAAAAAGGTATAAGATTTTCCTCTTTCCAAGATAACTTCAATTGTTTGTAGTTTCATTCCCAGAGTTGTCATGAGTTGGGAAGCATACATTTTATAAATAATTCTGCCAATTATATAAAATCACTCGAAGCAGCAATCCAGTCATTTTTTGGGGGGTCAAATACAGAACTCTGGAGGAAAATGAATCTCAGGTTTTCCATAATGTTTTGAATGGATTTTATTCTAAGAATACATTAGTACCAAGGTTTAAAGAAAAACTTAGAAATAACTTTTATGAGACACCTGTATGAGCTATATAGAAGGCCAGGCTTTTGCAGTGGTCATCCAGGAGAGATCAATAACCGTATCACTCCCTTGAAGGAAAACTTTCCTTATCACAACTGGAATTCTCACAGACCAATCATAGGCTCTGAAAATATTCAAAATGCAGATGCCTGAATAAGCTCCCTGATTCAAGACCATCAAATTACAGATGAAAGAATTTCTATCTCACAAAGCCTGGATTGTAATACCCCCAGCCAGATTATGCTAAAGATCTTTATCCACCCAAACTCATGAAGCCGATGGATCATAAAAAGCATGAAACGAGCATTGCTGAAAATTAATTTTTCCGCTCCTAGCAACCACATAGATTGATCAAGCATGGTGAGTGCTGGCAAAACCTTCCTAAATCCTGTCAGCGCGATTTAAAAACCGTCTCTAGGTGTGCACCATATAAATTCACGGAGGAAGGTTCGCGCCTCGATCTCAGCGAACCAGTGGAAATCCTCTTTTTTGTATCCTGCTTGGCCATTCCGCTGCGCTTTTCTTCTTTCCATCTTCGCCACTCGCACCCCACAAGAGGAAGGGGATGGCAAACGGCGTGCAGGATCCGAGAGAGCTCCGCAATGCTTCCTCATGCCCTCTAAGTGCAGAAGGACGCCATGTTTGTCCTCGGCAAAGAAGCCCATCAAGCAAGCTCCGTGCTCCCAGGTCGTCCTCTTCGCTCGCTCTCTTCCGATGCGGCCTTCATCGTCCCACGCCGTTTTATTCGGAAGCGGGTGTTCGTGTGTGTGTGTGTGTGTCACCACAGCACCGGGGCCGCCCCATCCCCCCACCCCAAGCTAAGAACAGCCGCACTGAGGGTGCCTTTCCCGCCCATGCAGAAAAGGCCAGAAACCATCGTTTCCAACCGTATTTAACGGGGTGAGCAAAAAAAACCGAAGGAGACTATGGTGGCGCAAACCCCCCATCCCTGCGGCCGCCGACACGTAAGCAACGACCGGGGGGTGAGGGGGAGGTTTCGGCATCTGGGTTTCTGCAGAGGAAGAGCAACACGGCCGTGCCGTTATTAAGACACCGAATCAAAAAAACCCCCGCGTTCCTGGGGGTTTCTTTCCCAGGCCGAACGCCTGGCTCGATGAGAGGGGAGAACCCAGCAGAAACAAGGCCAACTGGGCCAAAGCAGGAACTCTGCTCCCCCCCACCTTCTCCGAGCGCGGCACCGAAGAGACGTTAGCAGCAACCTAGCAGTAGGGGACCGTGGAGGTCATCTAGTCCAACCCCCTGCCCACGCGGGAGACCTAGACTAGGGATTCGAACCGCCGACCTTTCTGACCGACAAGCTCAGCGTCTCAGCCACCTAGCCAGGTATTATATAGCCGTTATATATATTATATAGCTATTATATAGCCAGGATTAAGGCCAGCCCTCCCATCCGGGCCGAGCAGCACCCTCGGTGCAGATGCCTTTTTTTTCTCGGACCGGAACCCTCCCGAACGGCCGGTCCCCCGTTCCCCACTCCCCCAGCACTAGGCCGCAAGGTGACCCCGCCCTCGAGCTGCCTCTGGTGCTTCGCCCGCCACTTACGGGCTTCGGCGGCAGCGGCAACCACCCCTCCCCGAAGCTGCAGCAGGTCCTGGAGGGGACTCGGCGCGCCCCGCGCTCCCCTCAGTAAAAAGGAGGCCGAAGAGGCGCAGCAGCGACTCGCGAGCCCCAACATGGCTGCCACCCGGCGAAGTGGAAGAGCAGCCCCTACCTCCAACCTAGATCGGCTTCTAAAGGGCTCGCTAAATAAATTCTGGGTCCAGATTGGTCAATGGGCTTCTTTCTTAAAGTCTAATTGGGTGCCCTCCTGTCACTCACGCGCTTGACGACTTGCTGATTGGAAAAACTCCCTCTGCTTAGCTCAGGCTTCCAAAGGGCGGAGCTATGGCACATGCTGAGCTCTCCCCAATACGAAAATGCTAGCTTCCTGGGCGTGAGCTACTCGCTTCGCTAAGGGCCTCTTGTTGTTGGATGGCATCGATGCGCTTCAAAGAAATCCTGCTTATTAATTGGACAGATGTTACAAGCCACGCCTCTAAAGGCACTTCCACCAATTGAATAGAAAAAAGCGATTAGAAATGTAAAACGGGTAGCGCTCTTTTCTAGACTGAAGGCTGAACAGATGTCCTACGGTTGTCCTTGTGTAAACTGAAAGCTTCGGCGGTTTGGTAGGTCATAGAGATTATGGGGTGTCCGACTGGCAGCTATTGCGTTGCGAAACGTAGAGTACATTAACAATTATTCGGATTAGATTTATATTTAACTGAAAAGTTATGATCTTGTGCAGAGTTAACCATATTTAAACACAATGAACTAATGATATAAAATATGGTTCTGATCTAAGTTAAATTAGGTCATTAAGTTTCCAGTATAATTATACAAAGGATTGTGATGTAAGAATATTAACTCTCCAGAGAATCAGGGGTACATAACACACAGGTAGGCTTCTGAACAAATATATGTATGTATGTATATTATCTTGACTGTTCACCGCCCTGAGTCCTTCGGGAGAAGGGTGGTATATAAATAAAATAAAATAAAATAAAATGAATAAATGAATGAATAAATAAATAAATAAATAAATAAAAATATGTAAATTTGATAACAACTACAATCTCTATTTAGGAAAAAGCAAGCTAGTTGTTTAAGATGGGGCATATATTAGAGGGATGGATAGACAGACAGACACAGAGTTGGAAGGGACCTTGTAGGTCATCTAGTCCAGGGGTAGGCAAACTTGGCTCTTTTACACCTTGTGGACTTCAACTCCCAGAATTCCTGAGTCAGCCAAGC
>JANHZT010000116.1:260051-272176 GCA_032468215.1 Stegonotus admiraltiensis
AGTCAGCCAAGCTGTTTTAAGAATTCTGGGAGTTGAAGTCCACAGGGTGTAAAAGAGCCAAGTTTGCCTACCCCTGATCTAGTCCAACCCTCCACCCAAGCAGGAGACCCTACACCATCCCTGACAAATCTCCCCTTGAAAACCTAAAGATTTTAATACCTTTCTGTAAAATTATACATACAGTACCAAGATTTGTTGAGTTTTCAATATCGGGGTCTTACTTTAATGCTGTAGCAAAACACATACCTAATAGCTGCATTTTGAGATCAATTTTGAGCAGGGGTGTCAAACTCAAGGCCCCTGGGCCGGATCTGGCCTGCAGAGTGCTTAAATCTGGCTCTTGGGGTCAGCCTGGAAATATCAAAGGACCAGCCTGCGGTGCTTCTGGCCAAAACGGGCTGCGGGGCCTCTGTGCAGCCTGTTTTTGGCTGGCAGAGTGCTTCTGAAGACCGGGGAGTATTGTGGAAAGAAAGGGAAAAAGCGCATCTTGAGCCTGTGTCAAACACCCACCATGACCACGCCCACCCCACTCCCCCCTGGCCCTTCAAAGTCAAACATAACCCTGATGCGGCCCTCAATGAAATCAAGTTTGACACCCCGATTTAGAGGATAAACCATACTTGAAAGTATAGGACAAACCAGTGCATCCTGCTTTCCTTTCCACATCGAAACTGATATTTGGTCTTCCATGATAATTTGAGGAATATTCCTTATACCAGTTAGTAATTTTGCAAAATTATAAGGGTCTTGTGTATTATCATTTAATAGTCCATTTACTGGGTGAAGTAATGGGTTATCTCACTTTTGCCCCCTTCCCCTTCCATTCCATCGTATTTGATTCTGCTTGGACAAGTCTCTGCAGTTTTTTTGGCAGAATGGTTTGCCATTGCCTCCTTAGGGTTGAGGAAAAGTCACTGGCCCAAGATCATCCAGCTGGCTTTGTGCCTAAGGTGGGACTAGAACTCGGGCTGTCCTTTTTTCCAGCCTGATGGCTTAACCACTAATCCAAAGTGGCTCTCTAATATCTCATTAGAACTCACTATTTCAATGGACTAAATAACTAGGGCTAAATCTAAGTAGGTGTTTTAATTTTCCCAGGCATATTTCAGACATGCCTGCCACATGTTGTCCAGAAAGGTGAATATAATTTCCTAAACTCAGTGATTAAGTTTTAATCTTGGCACTATTAATGCAATTTTGTGCAAATGAGAAACATGCTTCTGCAATGTATACACCTGGATAAGCAAGAGGCTGTTAACAGTTCGTCTCATTATAATGTAAGTACATATTATTTGGATTACAATATCTACCAATATATTCACAAGCCAAGTTTTTAGTGGGAAATACATCTTGACATTCTTCTTAATTATCAGAAATCCTGGATATATATCTGGTTTTTTATTGTTTATTATGGCTCAATAAGAAAGCTAGCTTGAGGACAGAGAATAACTCAAATTCATCATGTAAATTTCCGTGGCATTTCCAAGTTTCACTTTTGCCAAAGTGAAACTCAAAAACAAATCGGGAAGCATAACTGAATTCAACATTGAAATCAGGATTGAAACTGATTTCAATGATTATCAACCACAGTTAAACAAGTTGGAATAATTTAGATGTCTTTGGGTATAAGTTAGTTCAAAGCTACTTTGTATTGGAGAAAGTTATGACACAAAAGACAGGAATTTTCTTTTTATTCTCAGATTATTTTATACATATAATATTACACTGGTAAAATATATACAAAACATGAAATTTCTTTCTCTAGAAATACAGGCTACAGATTTCAAACTTTACTGAAAAATAAGTACGGTAGAATGGGTCCTTTTTGTAATTTTCGCTTACAAAAAAGACGGAAGGCTTGAAACCCTTAAACACTCCCACCCTGAAAACATGCACCTAGAAGCAAAAATGTCCTGTTAACAGATTTAATTATTCCAAAGCCAGAGATGAGCTAACAATTAGGTAATCAGGAAAGGAAGGCACCCTTTTTGCCAAGAAAAGTAACCTCAGCCTTGTAGAAGATCTCAAAATCAAGAAATCAGGGCATCTAGTTTACATTTTAGTTTATGACTCATTGATAGTGCAAACGTTGGTATTATCTTATGCGTATTAGATGTTACCAAAATACTTATGAAGCATGCAAGCCATCTTTTCCCATAGACACACTGAAGTTCATCTAATGGAATTTAGTTTAACAGAAAAGGACATGAAGAGGACTTGGTTTCCATTCTCTATTGCAATTGAAGAAGTTGGGATCTGGTGAACTGGTGGACAAGCTAATTCTAGCCTCGACCTGTAACAGTTAGTGAATGAGAACAGGATGTATGGATGTCAAGAATCCAAAAATTTCCGAGAATGATGGATGTGGTGCTCTGGAGCTAGGTGAGAGCAGAAAACCAATTGCTTGTGTTGCTTTTCAAAAATGTCTAGTCCATGATATCCTGGACATCAGAGCGCCAGGGTGTCCTTGATGAGGCGACGCATGGTGGTTGTGACAGAGGTCCCAAGTGAGTCAGTGATCTGGTAAGAAATCTTGTATAAGTAGGGCTGGACATCCCTCAGCCCTGTATCAAAGACGTTATCCACCTCTGACTGGGTAGGCATCTTGGGCAGGTACTCATGTCGGTTCATCACTTCTACAATGTTGATAATCTTTTCACAAAGTTTTTCACCTACCTTTTCACGACATATCTGCCGTTCCTGCTCATTAGCCAGACTCACTACATTTACCTTGACCGTCCAAACTTCCCAAGGGATGCACTCATCTGAGAAAGGCCAGCGTGATTTCTTCTTCTGATAAAACTCCAGGGAAATTTGGCCCATCCCATCACTGCCTGAGTTTCGCAATGCGTCCTGGGGGGTGGGGGAAAGCATTATTCCATGTTTCACTGAAATAATTGTATATTTTCAGTATATTTATAATAAAATCTTATGAATATTTACTTGGAACAAAGTTATGCCATGCTGAATGTTTTCTTCTTTTTTTGTAGAGAAAATATTCCAAAACTGAAATCTCACTAATGACAGAAAGACAATTTTGTTTTCATATGCTACCCTCTAATAAAAAGACCTGAAGAAGAGTCCTTAATATAGTAGTTCTTAACACATGGGTATACTTTCAATCATAAACTATTTTCACAATACCTGTTTCAAATACAGGTAGACTTCAATTTACAACTGGTCATTTAACAACCCTTTGAAGTTACAATGGACTTCTCCAGACTTACTTATAATCTATTTTTGAAGTTATAACAGCAGCACGCACGCACACGCACGCACACGCACGCACACGCACACACACACACTCTCACACAATTGTATTTTGGGCACTTGGAAACCAGCTCATCTTTATGGCCATTTGCAGCCTCCTGCAATCACATGACATTTTGCAGCATTTTTTGCCAGTTTCCAGCATTTATTTCTGGTTTGGAACAAAAAATACCCATAAAAGAAACTTAATGACTTGCAACTGCAATGAATTACAACTTTTATTAAGATACAGAAGTGGCAACTCAAAATTGTTACCTAGGGGAAGAAAAGCAATTACCAATTTACTGAAAAAAAGATAGAAATATAACACTTTTTTGAACAATAGCCATTTAGCCTGCAGCAGTATAAAGTATCTTGTGGCGCCACTTTAAAGATGACATATTTATTATGGCATAACCTTTCACGTGGACCAAGAATTTCATCAGATGCATGCTTTGTAGTATATTTACTTTCATGGCAGCAGAAGAGGAAGAAAAGATTGTTAATGTAATGTAAAAGATATAGCCAAGAATAATTGGCTTATAAACCATTTATAAAATGATTATTGACCATAATGTACTTTTGCAGTGGAAAGTTGTAAATGATAACATCCACAGAACCTTAGCAATATACATACTTCAATAATGATACTCCTAACACAATATTGAAATTGTGATCATAGGTGTTAATGCATATAAATTTAAAGTTCTTTAAGGAACTCTCTCTCTTTAAAGTTCTCTCCCACCTCCCATCTATTTAAATGGCAATCTAGAATGTTTTTGCATTTTGTATTGTACATTTCAAATGGGAGTTTCTGCCAGTACTGTTCATTCTGCTGATCGGGATGCTCCCTGCCTGAACTGTTAGAGATGGTTTCAGATTTGATGTGTAGGACTTTTAGAATATTGATTCTAGATGTCTTCTGTATTTAAACTGGGACTGCCTTACAGGAGCCACTCAAAATGTCATAATTCTCTTGATGAGTCTGTCTTAACTTGTTACTGTTCCAACACACATAGCAAATCACACTCTGGATTTTTTTCCCCTAGTGGGCAAGTGGATGATGGTTTGAAAATGATGATGGCTATGTTTACATCTGTTCTTCTGTCATATATTATTTTGTATTGAAAATGAAGCTTGCAGAGATTATTTTTCACTGCAGGGGTGAGGAACTCTATCATCTCAGAAGATGATAGATTCCAATGGCTTCCAGAAGGGTCTGAAGCATTTTCCTTGATCCCTGTCAAATGTTTGGCTATGGAGATGATGACAGCAGCTGAAACAATTGCTCTTCAATCTCCTCTTCCCAGTGCAGAGCCCATTCAGCCTCTTGGTACACATCTCAGCTGAGGGCAAAGCAGGCAGTTAGAGGAAGACTATAAAACACAAGTAGAAGAAAACTCATCTTGAATCTGATTGGATGCTAGTAAGAACTCATTGAGCTTATACTGTGGCAATATTTTTTCTCCTGTTGTGTACCCTCAGCACCAGTGGAACTTTTTTGAGCGATGCAAGGAGTTCAGGGGTCTGGCTCATATATGAATTATGATATGATATGAATTATCATATATGATGTTTATGCTGCCTAGTCCTGTAAGTGTAATTTTATCCATCATGCTGTTCAATTTTTACATGGAATCACTGAATGCGTTCACTCAGAGATATGAAGTAAATTAGCAGCATACCAATATTAACCTCTACCTTGCTTTTTCATAGGGGTCTATGCTAGACACTGCTGAATCAGTGCTTGGATGCAGTAATGGATTGAATAAGGGCCAACAAACTGAAGATCACTCTAGATAAGACAGGGGTGCTGTTAGTGGATAGATTACCTATCCTGATGAGCAGAATTCCAACAATTTTATATGGAGTTAACACTTCTCAAAAGGATTAAATACGTGGCCTAGCATGCTTCCTTACTGTCCTTTTAGTGCCAAGCAAAGACATTTTTATATTCCTAGGGCTTTCAAAACTATGTTAACTATCTATGATCTTTGAACACATTGCTCAAGAAATAGTAAACAGATTTAGCAAAGAAACAGAATTTTTGGACATTAATTCCAGATATGTTCCAATCCCAATCTGTTTGGGCTCTGTAAAATAAAGCCAACATCTTGAATTAATCCTGGAAACAGCCTGTTAGCTATCTGGCATCTGTACTCTGGGCCAAAGGATGATTCTGAACAAGCAACAGGAAATGCATATCATTCTGAAATAAACATACTTAACTTTTACCTTGAATTCTCCAACTGCCTTTCTCAGTGCACGATCAAGTTCCTCAGAAGAAACCCTGACATAGGTGAAATCAATGAAGTCACAATCAACATCTTGTGTGCCAACTGTCCCAATCGAATAGGTGCCTTCTTTCTTATAATGGAATTTCCCTGTGCTGCGATGAAGTAATATGGTGTGCAAAAGTGCCAGCATAGCTTCTTCAATCTGGCGACCTTCAACTGATATCTCCAGCACCTCTGAACGGCAGTTCATTGTGATTTCTGCAAAGGAAAAATAAGCAAGCACCCTTGAAAAAAAGCTACATGAGCAGACTGGAAAACTGTAGCATCTATAGAAGATAGATATGAGCAGGTGGAAAATGTCTGGTTCCAAACTGTTCTAAAGAACAGCATGAAACGGGCCATTTTGAGGATTTTACAATTGTTCTGAGTTGCATGGCTGTCTTAAACCTCAATAACTTCAGAACTGGTTCAAATTGTCCTAGTTTTCTGAAACTACAAAGTTCTAATAAAAATGCTGATACTGAATAAATTACGAAGACACACTCTAAGGCAAATCAAAACCAGTTTTAAATTTCACAGAAGTTTTAAAAATTAAAAACTCTGAAAAGTGAGACAGTCCAAAACAACAATGCTAGAAAGGTTCGGTTTATTCCTCAAACTGATTTAAGTTACTTTTCATTTTCAACCAATGATTTTGTCTTTGGAAACAAAATCAGTAACAGAGCCCCAAATGATAACAACCCAGTTATCTTGTGTCATCAAGTGCAAGAGATTGAAACTGATCACCAAACAAAAAAAAGAATCCCATTATTTCCCAAGAATTTTGAAAGATGCAATAGTCCTCAACATCTGTGGAGTCATCCAGGTCATGGTTGCCCCAAAGGTGTTTTTTTCCAAAGGCAACTGGACTTTCTTTGTTTTCTTTAAAGACTTTGTTTTCTTTAAAGGTTTACTTCTCATCCAAGAACTGAAGAAGCTTCTTGGATGAGAAGCTAAATGTCTTCAAGGGGGAAAAAAAAGTCCAGTTGCCTTTGGAAAAAGCACCTTGGGGATATAATACTGTAGTCCTCAACCCAGCAGCACTGAAACTTGAAAAAGAATTGCAAGTAAGGCCACCCATTGACCCAACAATAAAAGTAAGGACGTTCTTTCGTCCTCATGTACCCACCTAGGTGAGGTCACTTTTTATTTTCGAATTATTTCCGAATGACCTGATTGGCTGGGACATTTAAACCCACATATTTGAGTCTCTTTTCACCAATACACCACGCTGGGCTTTTGAACCCCACCAGGGAGAAGAACATGTTTTGTTCCTAAGGCAGGCCTCAGCCCTGAGAGGGGTGGTGGGGTGGTAAACCTCTTGTGACTTCCGCAGTGCTGTGACCAAAACACTCCTTAGGCTTTCTTCGAGGGGAGGAGGAGGAGGCCCTCGGTAACTAAGGCAACCGACCGGACAAGGGCTCGCGCCTCCTGGGAAGTGGCAGGGGGGGCATAAAGAGGCAGAGGGGTGCCCGGTGGGAATAATAGCTGGCAACTCACCTGTCCCAGATCTGGGTGCTTCCCTACACAAGCAACTTAATCTTCGGATCGGCCCAACTAAGACAACATGAGAGAGAGGGATTTGAAAAATCATCCTCAAGGGCGAGCCCGAAGTACTTACTCTTCTTGGCCAAGGTCGCTTCTGCCCGCCCGACGGCCCGTCGGGAGAAACGCCTGAATTTCATTTACATAAAGGCTTTTAACCCTTTCCAGGCTTTTAAAATAGAAACTGCGGAGATAGCATTTCCCCCCCCTCCCGCCGCCGCTCTTGGTACGGTCCAAGAAAGCAAACCACAGACGCCATCGCTGAAGGGTCAAACTTCCGGGTTTCAGAGAACCAGTTTCGCCCTTTGCTGCCCCCCACCCCTGCAAATGGGAGATGCGATGGTTAGGGAGATGCTAATGCACCTTTAGGTTTGAAAGTTTGGCGATGTTTTTTTAACAAATTCAAAAAGAAAGCTGATTTTTGTTGGTATTTTATGTCATTGGTTTAAAAAGGACGAGATGCTTGTGGGAGTGTGTTCTTCGTTTGTTTTTGTTTCATACCTGCCTTCCATTGAGGACCTGTATACTGCACGAGTCAAAAAAGAGTCAAAAATATTTACAGACCCCTCGTATCCTGGACATAAACTGTTTCAACTCCTACCCTCAAAACGACGCTATAGAGCACTGCACACCAGAAGAACTAATAATAATAAAGTTTATTGTCATACTAGACACAAGAACAGTTTTTTCCCGAATGCTATCACTCTGCTAAACAAATAATTCCCTCAACACTGTCAAAATTAGTTACTACGTCTGCATTACTATTAATCTTCTTATCGTTCCTATCACGCATGTCCTCCCGCTTATGACTGTAACCTTGTTGCTGGTATCCTTACGATTTATATTGTTTCCTAATATGATTTAATTGCTTATATATTCCCTATGACTATCATCAAGTGTTGTAACTTATGATTCTTGACGGACGTATCTTTTCTTTTTATGTACATTGAGAACTTGTGCACCAAAGACAACTTCCTTGTGTGTCCAATCACACTTGGCCAATAAAAAAGAATTCTGTTCTAATCTATACCCTGAGAGATTGCGCAACAACGTGCAGTTTTCCCTTTCTCGTCCAGAAAATTCCAGAATATCCCCAAAATATCTTTTTTTAAAAAATTGGCGAAAAAGCAGAGGAAGGGGTGGGTGGGAAAAAAGCTGCATCTGCGTGCTTTTTCTACAGTACTAAAGCCCAATCGTCCCTTTTAGTTCGATCTCCCTGGAGCGACTTACTCCACTGGCAAAGATTTGCATTTTCAACACACCTTATAAGCTGATGGTTCAAACTGACTGTTGAGAAGGCATTGTTTATTAACAGGACTCTAGCACGGCAGCCACACGGCAAATTAAATTATTTCTCGGAACAAGGAGTGACCTCCGAGACTTGCATCTTCATCCTTATTACTGCAGAGCCAACAGCTGATTTGCCGTAGTTTTACGTCCCTCGTTACGTCATCAACGACATTTGAGTACTGTACCTACCGGTAATTTATACCAACCGGAACTATGTAGGCCGCTGCCGCAAATGCGCATGCGTCTCGTCCCGTCCTCCCTCCCCCCCCGTTCGGGACGATACGTCATTCATACGCAGCGTACCGGAAGAGGCGGCCAAAAAGCGGAAGAGTATAGAAAGCGACGTGAAGCGGCAATCCTGAAGTCGGTGGGAGCGATGATCTGTGTGAGGCTGAAGGTTCGCGCGATGGTGAATCGTTGGTGCTTTTGAATAAAAACGGCGGCCGCCCGGTTATACCAATCCCAATTTTGTTGTTCGTTTGTCCTTTTCCCGTTTTTTCCCCCTTTTTTGGCAGCAATGCTTTGCGAGATGGTCTTTAGAAGAAGAAGAAGGTCTATTGATTCCATCTTCCTTCATTTCAAGTTTTGCAAGGTCTCCCAACTCAAAGAAGTAATGACTCTGAGCAGCGTACAATACAAGTTGTCCTCGACTTACAACAGTTCATTGAGTGGCAGTTGAAAATTACAAAAAAAAACCACCTTGAAGAAAGTGGCTTATGACCATGATTCACGTTTAACAACTGTTGCAGGATCCCCATGATCAAAATTTGTATGCTTGGCAAACTGACTCCTATTTATGATGGTTGCAGTGTCCTGGGTCATGCCTTTTGCGACTTGAACAAGCAACGTTAATGGGGAAGCCAGATTCACTTAACCACCATGTTACTACCTTAATAACTGCAATGATTCACTTAACTGTTGGCAAGAAAATCATAAAAAGTCATAAAACTGTTGGCAAGAAAAGTCATAAAACGGGGCAAAATTCACTTAGCAACAGAAATGTTGAGCTCTATTGTGGTCGTAAGGTGAGGACTACCTGTATAAATATAAAAATTATTTACAAGCGGTCAATATATAAATACAAAATTTAGATGCTAAACCAACGTTACAAATAAGGTACCTTTGTATTGTAGCCATGTTTTTCATGGTTTTTTTTTCTTTTTGTTAATTAAAGTTATGTGCAGTAGGGTGTCTTTTGCTGGCAAAAGAATTTGGTTCAGTCCAGTTGTTTAGGGTTCATGTCTGGTTCGCACAATTTTATTTACATAAATGTTACCATATTTGTAAAAATGTAATCCCGTTCAGCTGTCAAAGGTTATTTACAAAATAATTAGAATTAAAAAGACTATCAAAGAGATTTGAAAGGTGTTTTTATATGCACATGTCTTTTCCCCCAAAAGACATAAGAACATGCATATATAAGGGTTCAATTCCACAATCTTTAAAGGCAGACTAAAACTAATTATTGGGGACTAAAGTAAAAAGATACCTACTCTGAATCTGGTGGAAGTGAACCACTAAAAATGATAGCTGATCCAGCTTTTATTTTTCAGCTCAGCTCTTGAGATTTTCGATTCTTCCCTCCCCCCCCATTTCTAATGGCTGATCCAAAGTCCCCCCCCCCAATGTTTGAGGCCCCCCTTCTCATGCCTTACTGCAAGACTTTTTTTTTCTCCCTTAGGCAATTAGGGAATGGAACTATTCTACTGATGGTATTTCTAATTGCCTCTTTTGTGGAATATATTTCAGTAAAATTATTAAAAAGGTAAATGACTCATGATGGCAAACAGATTTTAAAATTGTCTCTGCTGCTGATAGCTATAAATGTAGCTTACTTGTTTCTGACATTTATGAAAACTTAATTAGTCATAGGGTTACTTCATTTCTATTTGTCTGAATTGCTATGGAAATGCTGAAAAAAATGCATTAATAACATCTATATAGTAACTCTTGTATTCTGTTTTAGGCTAACCCTTTTTCCAAATGTGCAGTGTATATGATTCTTCTCATTCTACTTCAGGCTGAGGAAAAGTGGCTGATCTCATACAACATTGCTTGTTTAAATATGGTTTACTGAATAAAACATGCTTACCGTAGTTGGGTGTACGTTACATGCTAAACTAAAAACAAGCTACATTTTAGCATAGTTCGTATATTCAGTATATTACTGATCTAAGGCTACAACTGAATTTAACTATTTTGAGTTAATCCCAGAATTGTGCAGCTGTAAAGACTGTCTTGTTTAATAATAAAAACCGTAAACCTTTTCCTCAGATTTTTAAAAAAACTCCTCAAATGTTTTCCTCCTCAAATCCCTGCCTGACTAGGTGGGATGGGCTGATGTAATGGGACAAAGACACTACTGTAGGTATCCTGGCCCTATGCCCTGTAAAAGTCACAATCAACATCTTGAATTGGATCTGAAAATAAACTGGTATTGAATGCAGCTTGTAGAACATAGATGTTACATGCACCCTTCTTTGGGCACCTAAAATTGCCCGTGTGGCCACATTATGTACCAGCTGAAGCTTCCTGGAACTTTTCAAGGGTAGCCCTATTAAAGTGCATTGCAGTAGTCCAAACAGGAAATGACCAATGAGTGGAGAACCTCCCTACCCTGGAAACAGCATAACTGGTACACAATACAACTGGTGCATAACACAACTGATGCACTGCAAAGGACCCTCCTACCTCCAGCTGCCACCTGCTCTCCGAGCAGGAGCTGTGAATCCAGGAGGATGTGCAGGTTACACACTGGATCTGTCTGGGTTAGTACAACCCCATCCAAGACCACAGGTGATAAACTCCTGGGTACAGAGGAGCCTACCCACAGCCATTCTGTCTTGCCAGCCTTTAGTTGGAGTCTGTTGTTCCCCATCCAGGCCCCCACAGCCTCCAGGCACCATGAAAGAACGTCACTTACTTCACAAGATAGAGATATATAACAGGGTATCATCAGCGTACTCATGATACCTTGTCTCATGGTGACAGATGATCTTGGCCACTAGTTTCATGCAGGTATTAAAAAGCAGAGAGAGCACCTATCCTTGTGCCACCACACAAAGCAGTGTCCAAGAGCTGTTCCTCTCTATCAATATTGATTGGGATTGACCTTGGAGGAAAGAGGTGAACCAGCATAGAATTGTGCTACTCATCCCTAACTCTAAGTTGGCCCCAAAAGATACCACGGTATTGAAAACTACAGAGAGGTTAAAAAGAGCAGGGATGGATGTTCCACCTCTAGAAATCATCCATGAGTATGACCAATGCCATTTCAGTCCCATATCCGGGCCTGAATCCTGATGGAAAAGGATCCAGATAATCCATTTCCTTCAGGATCCTTTGGAGCTGCAACTCCGCCATCTTCTCAACCACCTTCCCTAAAAAGGGGAGGTGGGAGACTGGGCAAAAATTGTCCAGAATGACACGATCCAGCAATGGCTTATTGAGGAAGGGGTACACCAGTGCTTCCTTAAAAAGAACTGGGAACATCCCTTTCAACAAGGATGGATTTATTACCATTTGGACCCGTCCACATGACATGCTTATCATGTAGCATTCTGGAAATAAGTGTTTGTAATATGTTATATTAAGTGTATTAAAAGTCCAATATGGCTTTTTTTGGTGTTTGTGCACTTTATTTATACAATAATGACTTCTATGAAAAGACTGTTCACAAATAGAGCCTTGGTAGAACAGTGGACTAAAACACTGTTATTAACATCTGCTGCTTGCAATTACTGCAAGTTCAAATCTCACCAGGCT
>JANHZT010000117.1:9289-19304 GCA_032468215.1 Stegonotus admiraltiensis
AGGTTTTTATTTGGCCTGTGATCTGAAGGATTATTAGTCCCTTGTTATGGCAAAACCGCCCTGAGTCCTTTTGGAGAATGGCGGTATAGAAATCAAATAAATAAATAAATAAATAAACATCACTTTCTGGCCAGCTTGTGGTCAGTCACTGCCAAAAACCTTTCAAAGAAGAAGAGCCTAGGAAGATGGTCCACCCCAGGCACCTTTGGATTCACTAGGTTTCTAGCAAGTGCTTGAGAAGCAATTGGTGAGGTTGCTAGATGTTATTCCCCCAAATAACTACTTTCTTATTGTTGATCAGGGGTTCTTCATTGTTGACTATGCAACTTTAAGAAGCAAAACATCAGAAGTGAAATACATAGAGATAGTTGTAAAAGATGAGGATCTTTTATGATCAATATGATCAAACACAAATAAGAGATCATATTCAGGCTGCAACTACTTTGGTGAAACATCTATATTTTCCCATTCTCATTGAGGTCCACAATGTATTGTTCACTGCTGCTAATTAAGATAAGTTGCTGCTTTTAGGGAAAGGTAAGCCATTGTGCAGATAAAATCATGTTTACTCAGATCCAGAAACACATTAGGGAAACATGAAATAGAGGTCATTCAGTGTCTGAAGATGAGGTGATAGAAGGGGAACTCATTAAATTTGCAGATGACACCAAGCTTAGGGGAATAGCCAACACTTTAGAAGATAGATTTAAGATACAGGAGGATCTTGACAGACTTGAACACTGAGTCTTACTTTTAAAAAATACAATTCAGTGGTTGGAAAAGTAGGGTTTTATGCAAGAAAAACCAAATGCACAGGTATAGAATCGGTGGTATGTGGCTCAAAAGCAATTAGTGTGAGAGGAATCTAGGATTCTTAGTGGACAATAACTTAAATAAGAGCCAGCAGTGTGCTGCAGATGCCAAAAAAGCCAATGCAGTCCTTAGGTTGCATCAATAGAGAGATTGTATCAAGGCACATGAAGTGTTAATACCACTTCATACTGCTTTCATTCAGACCACACTTGGAATACTACATCCAGTTTTGATCACCATGATGCAAAAAAAGATGTTGAGACTATAGAAAGGATGCAGAGAAGAGCAACAAAGATGATTAGGGGTCTGGAGGCTAAAATATATGTTGAATGGTTGCAGGAATTAGTCTAACGAAGAGAAGGACTAGGGTAACATAATAGCAGTCTTCCAATATTTGAGGGGCTGTGACAAGAAGAGGGAGTCAACCTATTATCCAAACACCTGAGGGCAGGACAAGAAATAACATGGCTCAGGGCCAGGTTATCTTCGAGCCCGCCTTTTACCGCATAGCTCCCAGCAACTGGTAAGATCCCACAGAGTTGGTCTCCTCTGGGTCCCGTCAGCTAAACAATGCCGGCTGGTGGACCCACAGGGGAGGGCCTTCACTGTGGCTGCCCCAGCTCTCTGGAACCAGTTACCTCCTGAGGTCCAGACCATCCCCACCCTATTGCCCTTCCAAAAAGAGGTGAAGACCTGGCTTTTCCGACAGGCCTGAAGCCGTTGATCTCGCTTTGCGATCTGGCAAGATCTGGCCATGAATGGTGTGAATGCGTTTTAAGGTTGTTAATGTTTTTTAATTTTTAAATGTTTTAGAATAGTTTTTTTTAATGTATTGTGAGCCGCCCTGAGTCTTCGGAAAGGGGCGGCATATAAATTTAATAAACAAACAAACAAACAAACAAACAAACTGATGGACAGTTATCAAGGAGAAAGCCAACATAGAACTAAGGGGAAATTTCCTGACAGAACAATTAATCAGTGGAACAGCTTGCTTCCAGTAGTTATGGGTGCTCCAACACTGGAGGTTTTTAAGAAAAGATTGGGCAATCAATTGTCTGAAATGGTATAAAGTTTCCTGGTTGAGTTGGACTAGAAGATCTCCAAGATCTCTTCCAACTCTGTAATTCTATTATTTTGTTATAAGGACGACTTGCAGCTATGGCATTTTAGGAAAAGTTGGAAGATAAAGAAAAGGAGGAAAGAGAAGAGGATGGGTTAATTTAAAAAAATATTTAGAAATTTATTTCTGGGGCTGTAAAATGCTTCTGATGAATATTAAGGGATCTATGCATGGTATATCACCATATGTTCAAACCCAGATAGAATAAAATGGTATAATCCACAAACATCATAATGACATTTATTGCCAGCATTTCAATAAAATATTTTAATTGGATTGCCCTTAATTATATAAAATAAGGGCTGAAGTCAGCCATTCCTGGCCATAATTTGCTTTATTAAAATATGTACTGCCTCATTGCTCAGGAAGTGTGCTTGGTGTTTCCTAAATGGGAAAAATCTAGAACTTTCCTTGGCATAATACTTTCCCTTATGCACCTTTCCTTATAATACCTTCAGGTTTTGTTTGCCTCAGGGTAGGGGAAATGGATTTGAGGAGAGACTCATAATTCACCTGACAGTTAGGGACCACAGTAAGTTTAACAATTTCAGATTCTTACTGATGCATTTAAGTGCCCATGTCCCTCCCTCCTTCCTTCCTTCTTTTTCTTTCATGGGCTTTTGGGGATTCACAAAATCCTAATCCTAACCCAAAACTCAAAACGCTTATGATTTTTCCCCCTTGTATTATTAACAGCCAAGCAAGAGAAGCCTTTGCTTTCAATTGTACGCTGCACTCCTTTGCAAGAATTATTTGCAGCTAGATAGTCACATTCCATTATCCAGTCTCTCCACCTGCCTGCCTGATACACAGCATGGAAAATGATTGGGTAGTAATAAATCAGAGGGTTGAGTTATTTTCAGCTGGAAAAGTATTCTAAAATAAAGCATTTTTTTTGGCTAGACACATAAAGCTTTCTGCTTCTACCAATGTCTGCTTTGTTATGTGTACAGGCTAGCATGTCACTAAATACAAATGTTGTCACTTCTACCTTCTTACTTTAAAATAAGAAAGGGATGGTTATTTCTACAACCTCCATTTTAAAGCTCCACCTCTTTGCCAGCTCAGCAGCAGTTTTCTTCTTCTAGGACAGAATGTTACCTATGAGAAGGTTATTTTTTTATTTATATCCCTGAATTATAAGTAACTCAGGGCAACACACACAGTTCTCTTACCTCCTCCTATTTCCCCCTACAATAATGACCCTATGACATGATTTGGTTGAGAGTGACTGTGAAGTGATTTGGGTTGAGAGTGACTCACCAAAACGGGGGTAGAACGTCAAGTTTCTTGGTTTCTAGTCTGGTGATTTAACCCTAAACTGACTCATACACTCCTGACTTCTACTCTCAGTTTCCAGTTACAAGGACCATGTCTGCTTGGATGTTGAGGTGTTTCCAGGATAGACTCACAAAGAGGCATGGACTTCTGCAGGCTGTCTCCTTCTTTCCTTCCTCTTACACTTCTTTTCTGAAGATTAATAAATGTGCACAAAAAAAAATATTAGATAAACCGGCTAGGACATGTAGAATATGGTTCAAATATTCTACAAGAGCAACTTATTTTCTTCTTCCTTTTTCTCAATATAATCTTCCTCGCAGGAATGTTGTGGGGTTAGAATCAAGGAAGAGAGCACTGTGGTCCATGGAAATGAGATGTGGTCCATGAGACGAAATGTGATCTAAATGGGAAGAAATGAATATTACAGGAGGTCTATGGACATCATCACACTGCTGTTCCAGTAGTCACCATTAATCTTACTTGCTCTTCTAAAAATCAATATAATGTTTAACATTATGGTGACAGAGAGAATGGAAATGTGACTGTAATGGAAGGCACTCTTTATAGAGGAGCATCTGTAACCTAGTGCCACAGAGCCTTGGGTGGGGATTGAATTGTCTGAGTTTATTAGAAATATTTCCATTGCAACAAAATGTATTTGAGTTCCCCGCAGGGTAAAGTTCTCTTTCTTTTGCCTTGTGACCATGTCTCCTATCAGACCCCAGTGTTGCTTAGTGTCTAGCCCAGTGGTTTTTAAGAGGACATAAGTGTATTGTTCTTTCCATTTGTTTGCCACATGTTTCCCAAAGATATGCTTTTATTCCATGCTGTTTTCAAAAAGCTATTCAAAAATATCTCATGGCTATCTTTTGTTATATACAATGCCAGAGGGGGGAAAAAAGCGGCGAGGGGGGTAGATTTAAGAGCATGCAACACTGGAGCGGTGAACAATAAGAAATGGAAACACAAAGATTAAGAAGTGGAAGTCTTTAGGTCTTGGCATTGGAATAAGTGATGATATATATTCAGCTGAAAAGGAATGTTGCTTTGCCCATGATAATCATGGTGAAGCTTTGATAAATAATTAAAACACAGGTAATCACATGTATGCATCTATTATTATTGAGGCCATGCTCGGTAAAGAGACTATTTCTGATAATCTCCTGGGGATTTCAAGCTTTTTTTTTTCTAGTTCTACTAAAAATAAAAAGCTCAAACTGCCTGCAGCTAAAATGCAGCCAGCAAGTTACAGTTAAGAAATTGTCTGTCTGACTGTCTGTCTATCTACTTACGAAAGCTTGTGCAATAAAATAGAAGAAAATGCTTGTTGTCTCAACAATAGTCTCTCAAAATATTTCCCAGAAAAGAGAAATAACAGCTATAGAATAAAACGACTACAAGTATTTTTTAAAGTATGAGTTGTTAAATTCAGCAATTCTGCTTTACTCCTCTAAAGAAATCCATTCTGAATAAGAATAAGATTCCCTCCAACAGATTCAGATCTGCCTTGATACAAAACGGATACCAAGAATTACTGTGCACTGGATTGGTCTCCCCATTTCCTGGTAAATATAGGAGGCCAGGTTGAACTGAAACTCCTTGGATTTCAAAGTGGAAGCGGCTAGAAGGAACAATGAGTGAAAAGGAAAGAAATATCCTGTGGTTTTTTTTTTAATGAAGGGAACAGGTGTTAAGGAAACAACAATTCATCCTGATACATATTCTCACTGCTACTCATCAATATCTATGGAGATTCTCAATCATTCAGGTCATGGTTGTCCCAAATGTGCTTTTTCCAAAAGGCAACTGGACTTTCTTGTTTGTCTGTTTGTTTGTTTCCTCTCGCTTCTCATCCAAGAAGCTTCTTTAGTTCTCAGGGAAAAAAAAAACACTTTTGGGACACTCATCAGTAGGTACCACTGCTCCATGAACAAATCCTCAAATTAAGAACTGGTAAAAAAAAAAAGTATGAACTTCATCCAAATGTTAACATGGCCCTAACCGCATTGTATCCTTAAACTATCCCAGTGCTCTGCTTATGGTGGCTTAACTGTAAATCAATTTAAGAAAATCCAGTCTAGATTGAGAAACTTTTGTAATAGTTTGCAAAGTCTGGAGTGCAAGTTATTACATTGTCCTAAAATACGATTACTAGTATTCCCGCCTAGCATTCTGTTCCAAGGAAGCAGTTGTCAAACATTTTCTATCCTTTGGTCCACTTTTTCTGAACATACATAGGTTTGTATCAGCAGCAGCATTAGCAGCGTTTTAGCCATTGTCAATCCACTGCAGGTTGAAGGCCTCTTCCTCATGTTTCCAATCCATACGGTCCTGAGCTTTCTTTTGCTAATTGGGCCCCCAATATTTACTGATTACATAAGTTTGTGTGTGTGTGTTTACTGTATGTATAAAGTTAAATTTAATTTATATATACAAAATTAAATTATCAGAATGAATATATAGTATATGCAGGTAGAACAACTGGCATTACAAGAAAAGTTCTTTTCCTATTTCCCTGTTTGTCTCTAATGCCTTCCAAAGTAATTTTAATGGGAATGTAATAATGGCATAATGCTTTTACTGCTTTCTTCTTTGTGAAAGGTTGCTGGTCCAAAGGCCAATGTTTTTCAGTACTATTGTTTCCTTGAATGGCATTTTCCTTGAGTGACACAAGTCCAACAATACATCTTTTTATCATTTTTACAGTTATTGGAGGTGGAAGGTTTTCACTCAAGCCCACAAATAGCATAACCCTTCTACTCAAATGCCTTATTTTTTTTAAAAAAAAAACACCTTAGGAACAATAGCCAGCTCGGGGATTTTAAAAAAAATCTGGTGGATATTGAATTGGAAACCATCTATTTGCATGGCAAGTGTTATAATTATTACAGCACATGCTGTATACATATATACAGCAGTAATATAATATTATTATAGCATTATTAATAAAAATGGTTTAGGGAGGAATTAAGATGCTTAACACATTGTAAGCTGCCCTGAGTCTCCAGAGAAGGGCGGCATATAAATCAAAGTTTTAAAAAAGATATTGACAAACATTAATTCATTTGAGGAGGCATTCTTTTCTTTGTGAAATAGACAATGAACCTTTGGGATTAGTTTATACTAAATAAACTGCACCAGCCAAAACAGACAGGACCACTTAATCCAACGTAAATGAGAAAGAGTTCTTAAAAGTGTAGTAGAAATGTACCCGGCTCAACAGCAATAACAGGGAGACGGACCGGATCTAGGAGTCCTAGTGAATAACCACTGAAGTATGAGTCAGCATATGCTGCAGCTGCCAAAAATGCCAATGCTTTTCACCCAGGGATGCCCAGTTGGCATCTCCATTCATGTCCCCAGCAGGAGCTGGAGCACATGATGAGAACTCACCCTGTCCCACAGCTGCACTCATGTCCCGAACGCAGGCTTCCTTCTTGTCAACACAGAGTCCTAAACAGGGGTGGGTTCTACTTACTTTTACTACCAGTTTGCAATGGGCTTGAGTGCGAGTGCGCTTCTGAGCATGCACAGATTGTCAATTATGATGTCCAGGCGGGTGGGCGGAGCCTCCCACCACTTTTACTACTGGTTCTATAGAACCGGACAGAACTGGGAACAACCCACCACTGATCCTAACCATGTGAGCCACCATGCTTCTAAATTTCCTGACAGTAAAAACAATTAATCACTGGAATGGTTTGTCTCCAGACACCTGTCACTGGAGTGTTTTAAGAAAAGATTGGGCAGCAATTTGTCTTGAATGTTATAGGGCTGTGATGGTGAACCTATGGCATGGATACCACAGGTGGCACACAGAGCCATATCTGTGGGCACGCGAGCATTGCCCTAACTCAACTCCAGCATGCATGCATGTGCCAGCCAGCTGATTTTGGGCCTTTTGGGCCCACCGGAAGTCGGGAAATGGGCTGTTTCCGGCCTCCGGAGGGCCTCTGGAGGGGTGGGGGGAGGCCGTTTTCACCCTCCCCAGGCTCCAAGAAAGCCTCTGGAGCCTGGGGAGGGCAAAAAAACAGGCCTACCAGACCCACTGGCAACCTTTTTGCCGTTGTGTGCCAAAAGCAGGGGGAGGGTGGGCATTGAATTATGAGTATGGGCACGCATGCGTGTGACCACCCCCCCGTGCTCCCCTGCTTTTGGCACGCGATGGCAAAAAGGTTAGCCATCACTGGTCTAGTCAGTGACACTCATTCTTAGAACTATGAGAAAAGTTGATAACTGCAGTCATTGTGAGTGGAAATCATTGTTTTTAGAAGCTATAGATGGCCCCAGAGAAAGATTTCTCATGTACAAAAAGATGAGAGAAGTTCATTATCCAAAATAACAAAGTCTTGTTCTCCAAACATCAAATAGTTTAGTGCTCTACTTCTGTCAATCTGGGAAGATTTAATTGTCTTTTCGGCAAGCCGTTTCCTCAGGGTAAGATCAGTTCCAGAACAATTCCAATAATAAAGGTTTGTTCTACTGCTAGGAGAATATTTTGCTCCTGGAAAAAAAAAAGAACAACTTGGCAGACAGAACCAAGTTTTTATTTTTAAATCTAGAGTTCTTGAGGCCTCATCTCAGATGCTCAGGAGACCTTCGCGGTTTTTCTGTGGTGGTGGTGAGGAAAACATTCAGAGACTCAACCTCCTAAATGATATTGTGTTATATTGACTTTTGTAATGTGTTTAAAATGCGAGTGTAATGGAAATGAAATGTTTGTTACAGTATGCTGAGAAATGAATTTGATACTAGGTTGCTTATTGTAATGATAGCTGCTCTGGGATCATCTATAAAAGTATAAAAATATATAGTGTTGCCTCTGCTACAAGCGCTACTACTACTAGTCTACTACTACTACTACATGCTGAAGCCCAAAATTTAAGAATGGTTTGAGGGATAAATTGCTGCTAGGCCAGCCTGTTATCCCCCTTTTTTGGGGTAATATTTTTAACTGAAAAAATTACAGAATAAAAACATGTAAAGAAAAAAAAAACAAAGCTAAGTCAAAGAAAAGTGATAAGAAAAGAATAAAGGAAAGAGAAATAGAAAAGAGAAAGACAAAATATAAAGAAATGGCTTCAGGTTTATTTACAGCAGTTATAAATGCATTTGAATGTTATCCTCTCTAGGATTACATCATAGCATTATCTACCCTTTCCAATCATCAAATCCATAAATCACAAATACATTTGTTTCTGTTTTCAGCAAAAAGTCTGTAGGGTTTCCAGTCATTTGCACATGTAGCTATTGTCTAGTTATTGTAGGAGATGACTAGACCAGTAATCGAGGGAGGGGTCAAACATGTCATAAGTCCCTGTGCATTTACAAGAGATGTAAGCCCAGCCCACTTTGAATTCCTTTCTTAACTCCCATTCATTTCCCTTGACCGATAGTAGCTCAGATTCTTGTAGAGAGCTTAAGCTTACAATAAATCTTTATACTCATTTGAACTGCCTGAATCTCCTGATTTCCCCGGCATTTGACTGTTATCTTATTAAACACAACAATTTTGCCATCTCTGCAAATTCTGTCATCTTCACCTACCATTCCTCCATTGTGGGTATTCCAGTGTCCTTCCATCTTTGTATCTATGGTCTGGAATGCAGCAATTTGGTGCTATGGAGATAAATTCAGGGCCCCAGACAGAATTATAATGCCAATTGGTGAATTTTGCTTTATTACTTATTTATTTATTCAATTTTTATGCAAAAGAAAGTCACACAAACCAAGCTGTTAAGATTTCTAAGCTGTTAAGATTTCTAAATACGGGTTCATGGTTAAGGGCATTGTGTGAATCCAGCTCACAGTGGCTTCTTCCAGAAATTAACCGTGGCTTAACACAGCCATTGACATCCTTTTTTTCCCCCTTCAAAACCAAGATCGGAGATCCAGAATGACAATAGCTTGCGCATCAGCCGAGTGAATGCAGAGGATGAGGGGACCTATACTTGCGTGGCAGAGAACAGCGTGGGCAAATCTGAGGCTTCGGGATCCCTCAGTGTACATGGTAAGTATGTATGAGTGGGTAGCTGAGTCTGGTTGCTGAAGAGCTACGATCAAAGAAGTCCAACATGTTTGAGGGTCATGCTGTCTTTGGTGCAACTGTAGCTAAAACAGCTTTGTTTGCTGGAGGGTCAGCAGTTCTGGTCAATCAAGGCAGATTGGGACAGAAAGTTAGTAAAGCAGGAATTAATATTCACACGCACGCCAGCCATCTGGGACTAGAGCTTCCAAACTAGGGTCAGGACAAATGGATGTTGCAATCCAAACATCCAGAAAGCACCCAATTCATGACAGTTCCAGAAGGGGATCAAGGAACATGTTGCTGATGTTCCTTGTGCAGCTTCCCCACTTCCCTCCCTTCAATATAAATTATATGCAGGTAATCCTTAATTTACGGCTGGTTGCTTAGCAACCATTCAAAGTTGCAACCAACCCTGAAAAAGCTACTTGTGACCCAGATTTGAAGCTCTGATGTGCTCAAGTTTTGGGTGCTCACATTTATGGCCATTTACGGTGTCCAATGAACACATGACCATGATTTATGTTTTTGACAGAAACCAGTGTTTGCTTCCAATTTCCGGTAAAAATGCCCTATAGCAAACAATGGGTTTACTTAATGACTGCACCATTCACTTAATGACTATTGCAAAAAAAAAAAAAGGTCGTAAAATCAGTCATAATCAGACAGTGATCCACTTTACAACCATCACAACTTACGACCAAAATTGCAAGGTTAATTATGGTTGTAAGTTGAGGATCCTGTATTGCTTTTGCTCCCAGCTCCCTCCCTCCCTC
>JANHZT010000124.1:7509-26028 GCA_032468215.1 Stegonotus admiraltiensis
AAAAATGCATCACAAATACCATTGACTGGTGCTAATGGTTGATACGGGTTGCTGCCAGCGTCCTAGGTATCAACCAAATACCTTATTAAGATGTACAATGTTCCAAGTAGCACAGTTTTTGCAGTTCCACTGGTGTTATTGCAGTGTTGTTATTATTATTATTATATACACAAAAATGACAGTATACACAGCAAACAAGATAACCATGCTGGATTTGGTATCACAAATCACTAGAGGAGATGATGATGATGATGATGATGATGATGATGATGATGATGGAACAGAATACAATTTGGTTGTGATGAACAATTGCTTTTTCTTATTTTCTGAAATTTCAACGTTTTGTATATATATCCTTAGGGTGATGGATTCCCCTTCCCGTCCCCAAAAGTAATAATAATAATCAGTGTTTTCCTTTTTGATTTAGAAAATTCTGAAGAGTCACTGTGGATTAGTGGACATAGTCTTAATGTATGGTGCTTTTAGTTTTTTGGAGAAACTAGGATATATGAATGTGCTATATCTTATTTTTCAGGTCAACCTATTGGAAGATGGATATTCGACCAAACCATACTCTTTATATCAATAATATGAATGATAAAATTAAAAAAGAAGGTATGAAATAAATTATTCCTAATTGTATCCTAATGAATTAGGACATATGCAATTATCATTCCTTTCTTTCTCTGCCATGAATTGGTTTTTAGCAGATTGTAATTTGAAAGGAAATTAATTTCTGAAAGGAAATTAATTTCTCCAAGTCACAAATCTACAGTTACTTTAACTTGAAGCACAGCTGTCCTTACATTAGGTTGTGATCCTTTTCTCTGAGAATGTATTTGAAGAAAGACCTGTCATAGATCTAATCCCCCAGTGCCCACCTAGATGTTTATGAGAGAGATAAAGACCTGTCATAGATCTAATCCCCCAGTGCCCACCTAGATGTTTATGAGAGAGATATGAATGCTATAGGATCCTTTTGTCTGTATCACACCAGCTGGTATCCAGAAACCTGCTTCTTTTGACTGAAGAAAATGCAGATTAATCTATCTAATAGTATTTGATACATTTATGTTTCTAGAACATATGTATAAATAAGGTTGAGAGCTTATGTTAATCTATTCCCTACTTTAAACCATTGTCATCTGTATCTTAGAAACAAAGGTAAGCACATTGTGAATTGCTTTTATTGAGTCAGATAATCACTGTTTCTGGTCCAGTATTGTACGGATTATTAATAGGAATCTTCCTGGTTCTCAGATATTTTAAGTTCTATGTAAAGATTTAATTTAGAGATAGGCATTTCTGCATTCAAATCATATACTCACTATAATAATAGTTAATATGGTAATCTATCAATTATAAAGTTCTGAATGTTCTTTTAAGTAGATAGCTACAGATAATTCAACTTCCTTTCCTTTTTTTCCTAACAGAACTCAAAAGATCTTTATATGCACTATTTTCCCAATTTGGTCATGTGGTGGATATTGTGGCTTTAAAAACAATGAAGATGAGGGGACAAGCCTTTATTATATTTAAAGAGCTTGGATCAGCCACCAATGCTCTGAGGCAGTTGCAAGGTTTCCCATTTTATGGCAAACCAATGGTAAGTTGTTAAAATGTAGATAGTCTCTTACAAAGTTCAGATTTTTCATTACATTCTTAAACTGTAACTTTATGAATTAACTCACAATATGATAAGGCCCTTTATTTATATCCTGCCAGAACTATTATAGATGGAAAGAGATATTTTAATTTTCATTTCAGTGGTTAATACCAATGTTCAGAGAAGAATATTACTAAACTCCTATATATCCACTTATTTGGAGTAATGAAACCAAATTCTAAGCCGAACATGTAGAAGTGGTTGCCTATCAATTCATTTTCTTAAATAACATTTTAAATATAAATTACTTTAACTATGATACATTTTTTGTATAATCAGTAGTATTTTACAATAATTTATAATCCTAATAGCTTAGAATTCATATAGAAAACTTCCATTTTGCATTGATTAGAAACAAGTGGAACTGGTCTGATTATAAGAAGGGTATCCATTCATGAATAACAGTTTCAATATAAATGTATAAGTAGAGCCATTTATGTCATTTATTTGGTAAAATTACATAAATATCACTTGAAATTTAGTCTGTTGTATTGATGTCCACAAAATTAAGTTTTCACTTTATGTAAAAAATGAATTTGAACAGTTCATTTCGAAGATGTAGATATCTGCAGGGAACAATCCAAACATCACTTGAACATATGAAAGAATTAAGTGAATTTGATGAACATTTATTCACAAATTGTCACTCTCTATTTGAAAACTTCATTTTTTGTTAACATTTTTATTGGCTGGAGACACTGCCTAATGTAAATAACATTGTGACTTCTGAGGGAAATAGAATTTGGGTAAAAGGCTTTTGGGAAATAGCCAATTATCTCCTCTTAGTGACATTCCCCAAATTTAAAAAAAAAAAGCTTTCTTCTAGACTAGGCACTCTAGGTATTGACACTACCACAGGAAAAACATTCTAAAATCCCATTTGAGCAATATATTTGCCATGTGGAAGTTGTTGAAAACATTCCAACGTGTGTTATTTTGTTATGCTTTAGGAATATTCATATGTATTCTACCTCTTTTACATTGGCACCCTGGACAGGTTGACAATAAATATATGTTCATCCTTTTTTCAGACTGTAAATCATTTATAACTCAGACCATAGTAAATACTGTGCAGCAGCTGTGAAAAGCAGGCATCAATTACCGAAAGGTCATCCACAGTTATAAGCATACTTTTTGTATCAACTATCTCAATTGCCTATATTAGTCTGCTTATTTTCAGTTGTACCTTTTATCTCTGACATTTGGCTGTAATTAACGATTCATTTTACTCATTCACTGTTGGAATAATGTTGCAATTTTTGACAGTAAATTGCCCAAAATACTTCAGTGCACACAGCCCAGGTGCAAGGGATTCTATTCATCTCTAGATCTCAGTATAGGATATGCTTTAAACTTTTCAGAGAGTTAAAGAGCAAGATATCTTGTGCACTTGAATTCATATTGATTTCTCTTAGATTATTCTTGAGTTTACCGCAAAATATTGTTTTTGTGAAATTTTGTTTTGTGAAAATAGCGTATTCAGTATGCAAAAACAGATTCTGAAGTAATTTCTAAAATGCGTGGTACATTTGCTGATAAAGAGAAAAGAAAAGAGAAAAAGAAGACCAAATCCTTGGAACAGGCTGCAAATGCTGCCAAAAAGCCAAATCAGGTAAGAAACATTTTTAGCATATCTGTCATTAGACTTAAGCAATACAAATAAGTTATGAAGCTCTATATGTTCATTAGAACGTTCTTGACATTTTGCTATGTGAATTGAATGAAAGGCATATGTTTCCCTCGGAGTGCTTCCATATGAATAATAGAAGAGGCTATTTAAGTTGTTGAGGCTTATCCCTTGTTCACTGCCTAGATCTATATAAATGTAGTGCTTGGGTTGTGACAACAATTGGGATTAAAATTTCTGTCACTAAGCAATGTAGTAGTAAAGTACAAGGTCACATGATCACATTGTTTAGTAATGGCAATCTTGGCAGTCCCAGTTCTGAGGACCTCATACCACTTCAATGTGGGAAGAGGCAGGAGTTCCAGGCAAGCAAGCCAGAGCTAGGATGGAGGGCAGATGCCGCGGGTGAGTGCTAGGGATTGTGAGCAGGTGGGTGCCACTCCTGGGAATGGAAAGGGCCAGGGCTGTGATTCCTCTGTGCTGCATGCCACTACCAACTGAGGCAATCCTCTCTGCAGCAATGAGGTGAGGAAGTTTTCAAGGCCTTTCTTGTGTGTGGCCTTAGTGGTAATTCCTGGCAGCTACTTGACGGAGGGCTTTATGTGCCAGAGGGGGAGGCAGAGGCACCTGCCCAGCATGGCCAGCAGAGCACCTGTTTAGTAGGGTTTCAGGCAAACAGAGCTAAAGGAAGACAGTTGAAGAAGACACCAAAGAGCAATTGGAGACAGCAAAAGAGAAGATCTCCAAGTGCCTGAAAGTTGATCACATGACTGTGGGGACACTGCCACAGCCAAGAACCAGCCTTCAAGGACTAGTCATAAATCCATTTTATAGTGCTGTTTGAACTGTTGCTAAACAAATGGACGTAACCCAAATACTATTTATCAAAACATCTCCCACAGGTAACTTATCTAATCTCCTTTAAAATGCATCCTATCCTAATGCTATTAAAAATACTATTTAATTACTTTTTAAAAATTTTATAGAAAAGATAGAAGAAACAGTAGGAAAATACAAAAAGTTTCCAAGCAGACAATTACTCTGTCTTCTTATAGCTCAGTAAAAATCTGAAAATTTAGAAACACTGCATGATAAAACTCTTGTATGAAACAGTAAAATTTCTTAGATTCCTGTTCCCATAAACGTACAATGTGCTTTGTAAAATTGCTATGGCAGAAAAGATCCTTAGATATAGCCTCTAGGTGTCTTAAAACTGTAGGATTTTTGTCAATTCTTAAATTACGTTTTCTCCTTAAATCACTGCATCCTAACTATTCCGGGCCTCTTTAATTTCTTTTTTGAAATGAGCCAGTTGTTCTGTATCTGTGTCTAAAGTTTATTCTTGTAATATAATTGTGTGATTAAAAAGAATAAAGATTTCTAAACATTTATTTTTATTTTGTAATAGGGCGCAAATCAAAATTCAGCAAATGCTCAAGCAAATGCTTCACAGAATCAACAGGTAAACCTTACTGCCTTAGTGCAACTAAATATCCCATCATTGTATTTGACTTTTTAGAATTACGTTGTGTAAACAAGCAGATGTATTTCTTCTGAATAAATTTGTAACCAATTGTTCGCTTCAGAGTTTAATATTGCAGTAAGGACAGAAAAAATCAGATTCTTTATATTCTGATTTATTGTTTTAAGAATTTTTTTTTTATAATGAAAGCTAATCTGCTGCAAGATTCAAAAATATTTTTTATCTCCCAAGATTGAATCTAGTCTTTATATAGTCCTGTAGATATTCATAAAAAATAAAAAAATACTTGTGTGGTATTGGAATGATATCTGTTTCCTAGGAAAAGATGAGAGTAGGTGAAAGAGAACAATCTTTCATCTATCAGTTCATCATCTGATAGATATCTTTTTGGTAACAGATTATGGTCACCACAGAAGGTATTTTCTGCAGTAACTCTGAAGACATTCAGAATTCCAAATGTGTCCACTGGCTCCCAGATCCAGGCTTTTCACTAAATTCAGTAAAAGAAATTCAGTTAATTCATTGAAACTTCTGTTACTACAGGTGCCTGATAATCCACCAAACCATATACTTTTCCTCAACAACCTACCAGAAGAGACAAATGAAATGATGTTATCAATGCTATTTAATCAGTAAGTGCTTATCTTTTATCCTTTTTCCAAAGATGTCTGCTGCAATATTGCATGTAATTACTTCAAAATATCGCTCCCTGAAATCGATTTAGTAAATTACATGGGATTGGTTATCAACAATTTTAGAGAGATTAAAGCTGTGAAAACACAGGACTGAGATCATGTAGTTTTTACTGATCTTTTCTTATTTGTAACAGTTTCCTAGAGTTGTTAAAAAATGATGCAAGAAGCAGGGCTTCCTGGTTTAAGCTGAAAGGTTTATGATTATACTGATTGGACATGATTTTATACGGCTGTATGACTGAACAGTAAATGTATGTGCATGCTTAAATTCAGACAAACAATATGTTCCTAGTAGGTATCTTGACTTCAGCCTAGCCCAGTTTTGTTTTGGATGCTAGCTTCTGAAATTCTTAGCCAGCATGGTTAAAAATGACGTGCCATGTTCCTAAGAGCACCAGCATAGGAAAGGCAACACTACTTCCTTTCAAACTGTCACACATAATTGTTTGAAGAATGGAAATTCACTGCATGGTGAGTCCTGATTAAAGAATTTGGCATCCCAGCTTTTGCTTAAACTGAATTAATCCATATTTCTGGCCCTAATGTTCAACAATGTGCTAATAGAGGTTGCTGTCATCTTATTACAGATGCGCTTTAATTCATTTGTCCTTTTGGTTCAAAGTGTTGATTCTGTTTGAAAAGGACTTTGACTCAAAATATTGAAAAATTTAGATAGTTTTGAATGGTCTGCTCAATCAATTTTTGAATTGGTTTGGAATCTGCATATGCCAGAGCAGTTGGGAATCAGGCAGTATACAAGCTTAATAATACATAATAACTGAGTTGACTTGGCAAGCAATTCAGTTCAGATATTCTATCAAATCACAATTCAGTTGAAATTCTCACAGCCATTTTCTTCACTTTTTTCAACTGCCTCCTCCCTTTAATTGTTGCTAATTCCATTTCACTGTAATTGAAGATAGCTTTTTATTTTAATGATTATTTAATGACAAATTATAGAATATGGAAGTGTTTGAAGTGTATGTAGGACAGATTGCAGATTTGCTGAAGGCTGAATACAATTTTTGCGTAGTTAACTTAGTAGAACCTTGAGTTTGCTATCTGGTGCCTAAGGATTTACATTAATTATGAACTTTATCCTTACAGACTTTTCTGAACTTGAACTTTTTGTATGTTAATTACACTGTTTTCATTGGGTGGAAAACGTTTTACTGCTTTTCCTTTTTCTTTTCTGGCTTGCCCAGATCAGTAGTGTTCAATTGTTCTTTAATAATGAATTTTGATTTTAAGAGAGTAAGTCTAGCTCCATGACTGGCAATGATAAAGAATAAATACTTATATAATATTTTTTGTCTAGGTTCCCTGGTTTTAAAGAAGTGCGCCTAGTTCCTGGTAGACATGACATTTCATTTGTGGAATTTGAAAATGAAGGACAGGCTGGAGCTGCTCGGGATGCCCTCCAAGGATTTAAAATTACCCCATCACATGCAATGAAAATTACGTATGCCAAAAAGTGATGGCAATGAACTCACACTTTTTTTAAAGAACTTGTTTACGTGCTTTTTTTCATGTGCCATGGGTTTTTTTAGGGCAGGGGTGAATAAATTAAAGGATGGTTCCTTAATTTTAAGGAAACTATGTTACATAAAACTTTTGGGATTTCATCTAGTTGGCATGTTCGCATTTCTAAACATGTTCAAGGAATGCTAACATTTCTGCTGACCACTGTTAGATTTTGTTGATGTACATAAATTGGTTTAAGATACTGTGAGCTTCAGATCCTTACAAGTTGCTTAATAAGAAATAAAACTGTTTCTTAAGAGTTCATCTTTGATTGCTGTTTCATGTGATCAAAATTATTAAATTTAGCTAATTACTGGTCTAGAAATTGGCAATCTTTGAGCGTTCTAATCTGAAGTTGTTTACATTTCATCAGTTATGATTAGCATCTCCAAAGGTCCAAGTTCCAACATAGAAGTTTATAAGGAATGAGTTTTGCCCTAATAATATTTTCCTGCAAGGGAGGGGGGAGCCATGCCCACCCTAGAATAACTGCTGGGGAAGTGAAGAAAGTGGGTGGCCTCATTTTCTTTTGTATTGATCTCTGCTTCCTACCAACTTCATCTCTATTTGTTGCTAGAATATGGCCTCTAGAAATATTTCTCCTAAGCAAATTTTGCCTTTGATGAGAAAAAGTTTTCCACCCACTCCTGCCTCCAAATTTTCATTAGGGGTTAATAAGGCACAGTGGGATTGTACTTGTTCGTCACATTGACATCTATACATATGGATGGGAGTACGTTTGTAGAATTGAAAAAAAAACTTGCCTTGTATTCTAAACTTGTTCTAAAAAGTTTTGCTTTAGAGACTACTGTAATTGATGGGATGACTCAATGCCAAAAATGAAAATAAATGTAACCAGTGATGCTTACATTGTCTAATAATAGATAATATCTCAAATCTGGTGGTGTAGTTATGTAAATATATTCATAAATGTAGAAATGGGTATGAAAGACCATGTAATTTGCAAATTTCCAGTTTTCATCTAAAACGTGCACTTGGTTAGGAGCAGTACACTATTTAGCACAATGTTCCTATACTAAAAATATTGTGTGAAGGCTTATCCAAAATCTTTTCATAATTGAAAGTAATATTATGCCAATAATAATGCATGCTGGGAGATCTCTCTTATTTCTGAAACACCAATCTTGTGAGATACTGTTATACTGAGTTATTGGCCCTAAATCACTCAACCTGGGGGAACTGCAGTCTTGGTTTAATATTTTTTACACTATACAGGGTCTCACTGCAATGTAATTGTAAATTTAGCCTTACTAATGTTCTAATGCCTTATGCCAATATTTTACTTAACATATTACTAGTATCCTGACACTCAGCTTTTTAACTTAGAAGGAATGTAGGTGCACTAGGCAACTGACTTTAGGCCCTAAAAGTTATACCAATTTTGTGGGATAATATTACTAGAGTAGCTATCCTGCCTATGTTCTATGTCTAGAAATAGCTCCTAATATCCCTAGAATTATGCTTGAATTTGGCCAATCCCATATATTGCTGAAGTTAAGATGGCTGTATCCCTATGAAGATGATACAGTATAGATGATTAGTAACAATTCATGCTATAGATCAAAATCAAGTACTATTTTTATGACTTTAAGCACTGGTTTATAAGATATACTAAGAACGGACAAACAAGGAATAATGGAGAACAACATATAGTTAAGACAACAAAATACAGTGTAGAATTAGAACATTTAAATGCCTGTTGCAGAAGTCATACTTTCAGATTTTGTTAAAATGAGTTCCAGACAAATTCATTTTAATTCTTACATGGATTAATCCCCAATGAATATTTTTATAACTTTTACCAAATAAGAGTTTAAACAAATATGTAACCAAGGAATCAATTTTGTAGAAGCTTAACCAAAGAAAACTTAATGCAACTATTTCATTACACATAGTCTTGGTGAACAACTGGTGTGTTTAGCAACTGTTTGAACTTAAACAATAGTGTCATAAAGTAATTTTATGACTGGTCCTTGAACTTACAACTGTTCTGACATTCATACTATTGCCATTTGGGCATTTCGCAACCAGCATACATTTATGATATTTGCAGCATTCTGCAGTCACATCATCACTATTTCATAAGATTTTTCGATTCCAGCCAATCCAGTCTAACATTGTACTAAAATAGTTAATACAGCCAGGCATTCTTGGGAAATAAGATGGGCTCCAATCCAATGAAAGCATAGCACCTCTCTGCTGTCTTTAAGGGACCCTCATTTTTTCAGGCTTCTGCATGACTAGCTCCTGCCATGTTGTTGTTGTTTTTAAAGATCACATAGAAACTTGGATTTTTTAAAATAATAATAGGCTTATGATTAGCAGAGAGGTGCTGCACTCACATAAGTCAGAAACTATCCTTCCAATTGATTTATTTTCTCCTATCATTTCAATGGCTAAAGCTGCTTACATCAATGACTGGGTGATTTAATAAAGAGTAAGCATGCACGTACCATCTGGTTAATTCTGGTTATGAAGATGCTGTATATTGTCAGCTGCTGATGCTGATTCTTAAAGTAATAATTGGAAATACCATTTTACTGGTGGGAAAGAACGTGTGTCTGAATAACGTAAGGATTTGCACTGCTTTGCATCCTACTTGGATATGGTATGCTCTAAGAAATTCTTCCTCTGTGTGGAAGAACAGGTTGTCCCCTTGAGTTAAAAGATTTGTTTTAACTGGCGCAGTTTTGCCATAATGTCATCCTTCTTTTGTCTAGATTCAGCAAAGGATTGAGGATGTCTCTGCTGCTGGAACAAACCCGCAGTGTGGATTGATTAATAATATCTCCTTGGTGCAGAATGTGCTTGGTGGAATATTGGAAAGTTTGGTTAAGAGTCTTGTTTAGCAAAAAGAAATCTTTGCAGGGCTCCTGGAACCATGCAGTTCTTCAAAGAGGATGAAATGTTGATTTCCAAACATATTGAATTTGCCCCGCTCTCCCTGCCCTGGCACACATACATTAATGACTTCCCTTTTATTTCTGCAAGGGAGATTGGGCTGCTTGCAAACGAGAGAAGAGAAAATGTCACCTGCGGTTCCTTTGCTGATCTTGCTACTGTGCCTTGGATATGCTTTCCCAATTCTAAAGAGCAATTCTTTCTGTGCAATCCTGCTAGCAAAAAGCTGGGTGCGGATGAGGAGCACTAATACAAAGGAGTGCCTTGCCTGTGATCTTTAGCTCTTTGTTCCTTGGTTGCTGAAAATAGGGCAGCGGCTGAAAAATGGTTATGTTTGCACATGTACTTTGATGCGCTCATCCTGCCCCCAATTTTTCTTACTTATGAATTAGTCTTCTTTGCTTATTTGCTTCCCACACAGTATTAGTACTATATTCCTTGGCAAGAGAAGAAGTTCACCATAGTGCACCAGATTAGACATTTGCTAATACTGAACATATTTAAAAATTAAATGTTTACTTAAAATTGATGAAAGAGTACCTACCTACCTACCTACCTACCTACCTACCTACCTACCTACCTACTACCTAATCTATTATCAGTATCTACCTATCATCTATTAATCTATCCATCTATTAATCTATCCATCATCTATTCATCCATCAATTTATTAATCTATCCATCTATCAATCTCTCACTCTAGTAATCTAGCCATCTAGCTAGCCATCCCCCCAGCCATTCAACCATGCATTCATTACAGTATACCTTTACGCCATCTCTTGCTGTCTATTTTCTTTCAATTCATGCCATAGAGTTACATATGGAAATTCCTCAAGCATAGGAATTTCCATACATGGAATAGGGGACACAATAGGGCATAGGGGAAATGCTCTGTGGTCTGTCTCTCTGCCACACAGAGTTGTGTCTGTGAGCACATTTTCCTATCTTGAGCAGGACAGATAAGTGTTGATCCATCCATATTTTCCTGAGAAGAAAGACCTCTTTAATCAATGAAGGCTCTACTGCCCATCAGCTACTCCTATTAAACACTGTGCTTCAATATATCTCTCTCTTAGTTCCAGAAAGTCTCTTGAATCTCAGGAGCTGGGGAAAAGTGGGAGGATTCAGGGGAGGGAGGGTGAGGTGGAGGAAGAGAAAAGTGAAATGTCTTTATTGCTTTCTATCTGCTAAGAATTTCCTTTTGTGTTATTGAACACACTTGAGTTCAAACCACTTCCAAGTTTTCACAAGGAAGGGGCAAAGATGGACAGAAAACTCTTATCTGCTATCTAGGGGTTTTCAGAGTTATTGCAGTTCAGATCTGGAAATTCTATTTACATTCTCTGCCATCTAGCCATGCCCTGCATTATATTCTATAAGAAATATTTTGCCTTAAAAATTTAATTTGCAATGAAACAATGAGAAATTCTATGCATCCCTCAGGGTTCCCCTTTTAAAAAAAAATTGTTTTAATCCATCACATAATGAATGAATTGAACCATCTTTTAATGGTCTATGATGCTATTGAAATAGTAATTTTGGTGGCAGCTGGATATGATGTATACAGTGGATGCAATCTACATCTAGTGGCTCTCACTGTTTTCATCAGAATTATGAAAGCAGTGACAGTATTGCACTACAACAGTATAAATATTGTTCTAGAAGATTGGGGGCATTTGGTTTTTTAAAAAACCATGTTCTCTTCTTGCATAGATGATATTTCTGAAGATATCTATTATCCCTCTATCTTTAGAATCTTCTCTGATTCTGTACTATTCTGGAAAGAAAGATGTTACTTTTAGACTACATGCCAGATTGAGGTCTGCCTGGAGCACTGTATTTTCTTCAATTTTTTTAAACTGCTTTTTTTTAATGACATGGTTTGATTTTTCCCTAGGAAAAGGAAGGGCTGAATCCTCTGGTCACAATACCTCCAAAAGTAGTGGTCTGGAGGTACCATGATTGAAATTATTCCAGTTTTTGGTACATTGACTTCATTGCCAGAAAAGCGATACTAGGTGTGATTTCAAACATTAGGAATTGGGGTTGAATGACAGGCAGCCCCATGAAAAAGAGGGGGTGGCAGAAATTATCATGCCACTAGCCCAAAGTGACTGAGTTAGGCCCAGGGGGCTTCTGTGAGAAATTATGTGGAACCTTGACACTTTCATTTGGGTCTCCGCCTTATTCCCTATCCATTTTAAAAAAAAAAAATTGGTACTTTGTGGAAGTCAAATTATCTCAAATGATAATTAAAAAGATAGTAGCTACTCTGGTTCCAGCAATGCAGAAAGCTAAGTTATTTTTGGAAATGGATTGTTCTTAATACTGTTGGTATTTCATATAATTTCTGGGATTTTTTGGCATAATTTGACTATTAGGAGAATCAAATCTCAGATCTCCGGACCTTTCATTGGGCCCTTAAAACCATTTGTTCCAGCTTGCCGGTCTGTCCTAATCTATTCGGGGTAGTTTTAATTTTTATACTTTGGGGAGATTTTATATTTTATGGGCCAAATTGTGTAATATTTTTAATTGGGTTTTAACTTTTGTAGGGTTTTTTTATTTTGGCTGTTCACCGCCCTGAGTCCTATGTTGGAGAAGGGCGGTATATAAATTGAATAAATAAATAAATAAATAAATGAGCACAGTTGATTATTTCCACAAGAGATGTTCCATAACAACATGTCATTCAGAAAACAAAGAAGACCATTTCCAAAAGAAAAGAAACGAACGAGCTACGTAAATATAGGTGTTTGCATGAAAATACTGCTGGATTGCTATGTAAATGTTTGCACTGGGTAGTGCTGGTTTAGCATCTAAACTTCATCATTTTTTATGATAAATATTGATGACTTTCCCTGTTCAGGTGAATATTTCTGCTAAGCTAATCAAGTGTGACAAAATAGTTTCATTGAAATTATTGAATACATTTCTGCAGAGTGTTTTATTGACTGGGTTATGGCCTTGGGAATAAGATTTACACAATGTTTACAGGCAAGATTGTTTTCTGTTGCTACGGTATAAGCAAATATTTTCCTGACAAATCTTCAAGCTATTCTACCTCCTTCCCTTCCCTTCTCCTTCTCCTTCCCTTTCCCTTCCCTTCCCTTCCCTTCCCTTCCCTTCCCTTCCCTTCCCTTCCCTTCCCTTCCTTTCCTTTCCTTTCCTTTCCTTTCCTTTCCAACCAAAGAAATATTTTCCTCCTTATTCTTCTAACAATATAGATATAGTTCCTTATATATAATCCTTTTAATTCTTACAGAAATTGTATACAGATATTGATAGTTCTACATGCTTGTTCTAATTGTGTGACCACTCTTCCTCTCCAGCCATTCAGACTTAAAGTATCTCCAGTCAGACTCTCAGACTGATTTTAGAAGGGAAAAAAAATTAATACTCAGCAGGCATGTCTTCTCACATACTGGATGTTTCCATTCAAGTGAAGCAAAATCATCTCCCCCTCCTCCCACATATAAACCTCTTTTGAAATGTATGTGCTTCCTATTAAGTTGAACAGATGATATCTTGTCAGAATTAGAGCAAGTTTGGGAAAAGATCAAACAGTGAAATATGTGCCGTTTCTTTCCATTGTCAGTAAAAACAAGGTATCTGTCTTTCTCTAGCAAGCCTATGCTGTAAGGCTTGCAAGAGACATAAACCTCTTTTCAATGAAATGAAGTCTGAATAAGAAAAGAAATAGTTGTTTCTCCTGATGATTCTTCCCTTTTTGCATCTCTGTGCAAGTCAGGCTTAGATTCTAACCTTTTTCGAATCCTTTAAGCATGTCCAAGACAGAGGAAAAAAATCATAAATCCAAGGCTGTACTATTTCAGGATTCAGGCAGAGATTTGGGGCTCAGTAAGGTCTTATTGTGAGTCCAATGTCAGGTCATTTAATTTTTAACTTAGGGCAGCCATAGGATTGAGCATTGGCTAAATTGGAGCAAAGGAGAGCTTTGACCTGTGTATCCTTTTTCTGTTTTATTTCTCCCCAGCCATGTTGCTAGTAAATCTGAGAAAGAAGGAATAAAAGTGTCATAACCGTATGCCATTTTCTTCTTCACATCAAGAGTTGTTGTTGATAGCTGAGGAATGTTTAAAAATAGCGTTCAGTACATTCAGGGACAGGCCATCAGGTTGGCTGGAAAGGGATAGTTTAACAGAAATCAGAAAGGACTTAACTTCCCCTGCCATAGGAACAAAATAGCAAATGTTAATTAACAATGTAGTGTGGCTCATTTTAAAATTGTGTTTAAACTTCCAAATCACCAACTTGATCCAACTTCCAAATTACCATCTCAATCTGTGGTTTGAAATTGGGTTTTCAAAGTAGTAAAAACTCTGGATTCATGCACCATAACCATTTGTAACTGATCTGAAGCATAGATACACAACATTTTTTCAAGTTGAAAGCCACACCTGGCTTTTGAATGTTATAGTTTTGTGTGTGTGTGTGTGTGTGTGTGTGTGTGGCGCGCTCGCGCGCACGCACACACAACAAAGAATGCATTTACAAATTAAATGCATTGCTAATTAAATTTAAATTAATGACAGCAATGAATATCAACATTCCCCAGGGATGTAATAATTTCTGCTTCTGTCATCTTAATAATTTTGGGGAGAAGTTACATAAACTCCATCCAGACCTATAGTCTGTGAGCTCTTGATATAAACGGAAGTAAAATTTTAAGAGTTCTCTCTTGTTTGGAGGAAAAAAGAAATAATCTCAAACAATGATTGGCGTGCCAAGAAGTCGGAACTCTTTTCATAATACTAAAAAAGAAATCAGCATTTTATATGGTGGTTGTATTGAGGTTGACTTTTTTATAATTCAGCTGTAGATTATGGGGGTTTTTTCCCATGGTTTCATACACTTTTTTAATGTTTATTATTGGATTCGGTTTGGGGTTATTGCTTTTAATTGCTGTAAGCTGCCCAGAATAATGTATTGGAGATGGGTGCCTATATAAATGGAATTAATTAATTTTATTAAAAGGAATAAGCTTTCATGAACTCCACTCACTTATATCTGCACAACCATCCTGTGTGCCTGTGTCACATCCTAATTTAATCCTACATTTGTTTAGCCACTCCATGCATCAGGTGAAGGTTTCTTCCAGACTCCTTCTCACATTTCTTTTATGAATAATAGTCTGTCATCCAGAAATATTAAGCAAAAAGATATTATGCCTTTCTACTAACAGAGTAGAGTCTTAGCAAATACAAACAAGTTCATTTGTCTTAAACCCTTTAAATAAGCAAACTGCTTTACCTGCTTCTAATATAATTGAGAAGTCATTACCAAATATTGTTATTTGAATGCCTACATATGTACAGTGCATTCAGGAAGTATTCAGACCCTCTTCAATTTTGTCAATTTTGTTATGCTGCAGCCTGATTCTACAGTGGTTGAAATTCATTTTTTCCCTCATTAATCTACATTCAGTACCCCATAATGACAAAGAGAAAACAGAATTTTAGAAATGTCTGTAAATGTATTAAAAAGAAAAATCCTGCAATCCAACAAAGCCAAATCCATAGAAATAAACAAGAGTTTATTGGGAAAGAGTTATATAAAGGGAAAGCAACCATCGAACATACAGAATTCTTAACAAAACCAATACAATCTACTTAGCTAAACCGCTTAGCTTGTCAAATAAACTCTTCAGTTTCATTGCATATTCACTTCAGACAGAACGGTTGAAGCTTTCTACCTGGATGTTCATAATAGGCCCTTCTTGTTTTTTGTTTTTCTTTTCTTCTCCTAGGTTGTTGTCTCCAGTTTTATAGAACATGGGGAATCATTGAACTCCAGGATTGGTTTTTTTTTTTTGAAAGTTTGATTCTTGTCTTACCATCTATTATGCTCTAAGTTAGTCTTTCTCAACCTTGGTAGCTTGAAGATGGGTGGACTTCAACTCCCAGAATCGCCCAGCTAGCACTGCTGGCTGGGGGATTCTGGGAGTTAAAGTCCACCCATCTTCAAGCTTCCAAGGTTAGAAACACTGCTCTAAGTCGACTTCACAAATCAAAGATCATCTGAGAGCTAAATTTTCCTGCTTATAACGCGCTGTGGAACTAGAAAGACACACTTTATCTTTTACAACTTCTCCACTGCAGAAATGGAATTGGGAGGACTTTTGGAGAAACATAAGCTGAGGTCCATCTATTCAAGAATCTTGGCCTGAGGTCAGTTTATCAAGAGCTTTCCATGGTACTATTTTTTTAAAATATTTTTTTTAAATATAAACATTCCATCTTCCCTTAAACAGTGTGTCGTCTGGGTACAAATATCTCTGTGTGATAACCATCAAAATTTACAACAGCATTCATTACATTGATATTAATTCTCTGATCTTACAATTGTAATATTGAACATAGTAAACCAATTCATTTTCCCCTCTTAACATATCTTCTAATGAAAATCTAATAATAATAATGTTAATCATAATAGTCCTAATAACAACAATCATAATATTGTTTACATCTCTATTTTATTATATTTTCTACTCTTCTTTAATCTCCTTCCTTTATTACCAACCTACTTATTCTCTAACCACTGATAAAATAATTCCCATATTGTATAAAATGTTCTTTCTCCTTAATTAATCTGTTCATTTCTGCACATTCTAATGTTTTCCTAATCACCTTTTCATGATACTATTGTGTTATCCAGTACTAAAAAAAAAAGTCACTTACCTCTCTCTTGCCCCCAAGTCTAGTTTTAGTGAGGTTCGTTTAACCCCAGGGACTGGGGTGGGCATGGCCTGCAAGTGATGCATCTGGCCCCGTGGGGTGCCAGTTTGACACCCCTGGTTTAATAGCATACCTGGGTTACACTGGATAACCAGACACTTGGTTATCTAATGCTGTAGACAATGTATAATGTCGAAGAGTGATGAATGAATGATGTCAATAAAGACACTATTGTTTAAGAGTAATTCATCACAAAAGGAACATTTAAGCAAGATGCATAAGAAATCATACCTTATGCTGTAAGATTTCTTCCTTTGAGATTGTACAGATCAAAACAGTAGTAAAAGAACATTAGAAGTCCTCATAAAAAGATAACATGCTCAAACAGCATTGCCATGTTCAGGACATTACAGTAAATAAAGTTGTAAACCCATCCTGGGTTTGGCAAGCTAGATGACCCTTGAATCCGACTCTTAAGATTAAATTCACTTATCATTTTTGAAAGTTCGTATAAAGTAGCATGAAAAATAACTACATTCTGATTATACTTTATGAATGGAAGTTGTTCTCGCTCTTTTATCTAACACTGCTGCAGATCAAGGTTTCAGAGTAACATACTATAATAAAGTTGGGTTTGTGGGTATCATGAAGAAACTATGGAGAGTTTCCTTAAAAACCAGAAAAGAGTAGGAACTATTGGAACTGTCTTTCTTTTTCTTTCAGCTAAGTTATAGTGTCTGGGCAACACAAAAATCCCTTAGGCAATATTGAAATAAAATGTAAGATCTTTCCAAATCTCTTTTTGTCTTTGCATTCCAGAAGGGGCCAGTAGGAGATAACTTGCTTCTTTCTATCTCTAAAATCTTGGGTGTATTTCAGTTTTTGATAACTCTGAATAGGTCTGGGTATACTGAGGGTTCAGTGTGTTTAGACCGGGTACAATGGAGAAAGAAGGTGTTTATTAGTGCTGCTGCATTATTACCCTTCCAGACTGGATAGATCACTGGCCCCTCAGTGCTGGACATCTCCGAGACTTTATCTTGTGGCCTTAAATATCTGGAATGGCAAGAATCCATGGCTTGCATTCTGTGGAACCCCAAAATCTAAAGTCTGGATTCTAAAAAACAACAATAAACATGGATTGTGTCAGATGGTCCTTAACACCTTTGAAGCAATTTTCGGCCTATTCACTTTAATATTCAAACCGTATTTTTTCTGAAGTTCCCAAAAGTCATGATTGATTCAAAGGAGAATATATAGATATAGGCATAAAAAGGTAAAGGTTCCCCTCACACATATGTGCTGGTCATTCCCGACTCTAGGAGGCGGTGCACCTCTCCTTTTCAAAGCTGAACAGGCAGCACTGTCCGAAGACGTCTCTGTGGTCATGTGGTAGGCATGACTAAATGCCAAAGGCGCATGGAACGCTGTTACCTTCCCTCCAAAGGTGGTCCCTATTTTTCTACTTGCGTTTTTTATATGCTTTTGAACTGCTAGGTTGACAGAAGCTGGGACAAGTAACAGGAGCTCACCCCATTACACAGCACTAGGGATTTGAACCACTGAACTTGAACCACTGAAGAGCCTTGGTGCGCAGCAGACTAAACTGCTGTTAAAGTAGCACTTAACTGCCAGCTGCCTGCAATTACTGAGAGTTCAATTCTCACCAGGCTCAAGGTTGACTCAGCCTTCCATCCTTACGAGGTGGGTAAAATGAGGACCCGGTTTATGGGGGCAATAATCTGACTTTGTATAAAATAGAACACTGCTTGGGGGGGCAAAAAAGCCCTACTAAGCAGGTATATACAAAAGTATAAAGGCTATTGTTTAATGCATTGTAAGCCACCCTGAGTCTCTGGAGAAGGGCGGCATATAAATCGAACTAATAAATAAATAAATAAATA